>JAALXI010000248.1:0-69944 GCA_012977755.1 Fusarium nurragi | reverse complement strand
CCCCAAGCCCGCCCTCCGCCTCACCTTTTTTTCCTCCCTTGCCTCTGTCGCCCGTGATTCGCTCATCTACATCCCCACCCATCCATCCCAGACATCCAACGCAATGCCGTTCGCCCTAACTAGACATCCCTTGCTCATTGGCCGCCACCTTCTCGCCTTGTTTTTTACCCTCTTTTTTCTTTCCTTTTTCCTGGTTCTAAGTTGTAACGCCTGCCCCACGACATGATACACAAGGGTGGCACATTCTGTCCAATCTCCGTTGCTTGAATGATACAGTTGTGTGCACTGTCATATTAGCCAGGTTGCTGTTCACATAGCAAGTTGCAGCGAGAGTAGAGCAATGTAAGTGAGGTATCTCAAAGGTCGTATTCATTCATGGGATGATCGGCAGATGCATCTCTTCGGTGCGAGGTGCCGTCTTTCCCTCAGTTAAACGTATGGTGCGCAATGCTATGTGCGCTGTGGCTATCGAGCCATGTCCTCTTTCGCTCTAAATCTTTGGACAAAGTCAAGCTCCGTTGACATTTGTCTCGTCTCTTTCTCTTTTGCCCCCGCTAAGTGAAAACAAAGAGTCCTCCCTGTCCAATCCGTCATGATAGTAAAAATGTGAGAAAAGAGGTATCCCTGATTCCTGCAAGCCATGGCCATTCTTTCCGCTTCTATCCACAAAAGACACAGCGCCTTCGAAGAAAGTAGTCGTAAAAAACAAAGTAGCAAAACCAAACAAACAAATGTTCGTATCCGAATGCAAGCGACGATATCCGGACATAGAGAAGCTCCAATGGCAGGAAACAAACAGATCATAACGCGGATCGGACAAGTAACAGGCTCCATCTTCAAAGTATTCTGTCTCTGCAGAAAAAAACAAAATTTGCCCCCCCTCGTAAATTTCTCGATGCGCCAAACATCATGCTTCTACAACTGATATCTTGCCCATCATCATTCGAAAAGACAAAACTCCTCGCTTTTTGAATAGGTATTTTGGTAGAGTGGAAATAAGTGAAAAAGAAAATTTTGTGACAAAGGAAATGTAAGTAAAATCCGAACAAAAACATGTTGCTCCAAAAAAGGGATCCAATGCAGAATAGAAACAATCCCGGACTGTCATTCAATGGGTCGTAAATGTATTTTTGGTGAGCGTAGCCTTGCACGGCTTTTGGGTTCCAGTGTGTGGTGTGTCACCCTGGTAGTGGATATGTATAGCCAAGGGTCGATATTAAAACGTCGAGTAATATCCAAGGTGATAGTAATAATAGAAGAATCAAACAGTCCTCGGCCTGGGGGGTTTGTGGCCTCGGTGGTATCTCATCCATGTAAGGTCGCAGTAGTAATAGTGGTGGCGGCCGTTGTGTCGAAAGCAAGAGACACGGTTCGTGTCTCACACTCTAGTAACAGCCTTGAAACGTAGGCATGAAGGGGACCTGTTGATGGAAGGGTACATGGTGCTGAAGCATCGGCACCTGTTGAACGTATTTTACCATATCCCAGATGGGGAAGTATGATTTGGGTTGACAAGGAGCCTGAATAGGAACCTGAACCTGAGCCTGGATCTGCTGGCAAAGCATGGACTGAGGAGAAACTGCCACTGGCACGGGGACGGGCCCAGAGTACTTCTGGGGCACGAATTCCTGGCTGTGGTAGATGAGCTGATGTTCCTTGGGGTCCTCAGGGTCAAAGGCGTGTGGTGCAAACTCAGGAGGAGTCTGTGGCATCTGGCGTTCCTGTTCAAACTCGTCGTCCAGGTCGTCGATGGTGGAGTCGCTGGAGGTAAGCGAGCCCTCATCATCAGAGGAGGCGGGTGACAAAGGCGAGTCGTAGTCATAATCGTCGATGATAGCATCCTCGGAAGAAACGTATTCGGTGATGTGGATTGGTGAGGCCGGTGGTGTCGGTACAGCCGACATAGGCGGCACCGTAAACATAGAGCAGGCCATGATCCTGGCTCGAAGCTCGGAAAGAGTAATCCGCTGCTCGGGGATAGGTTCGAAGATCCGTCCCAGAATGTCGTTCAGTTCTTCCGACAAAGGGAGGATGGTCTTCAGGAAGTCCTTGGATCCGGCATAGGCACGGTAAGTAGAGTCCTGGAAGGAGGCTTGTTTCCATGGGTTGCGTCCACAGGTAAGGTTGACGAGGATGACTCCAAGGCTCCATACATCATTGGGGGCGCAGAGGTAGTAGGGCTTCCTAGCAGAGGGATCCAGGCATTCTGAAGAGAGGGAAAAGAAAAGAACGTTAGTTGTCTGTCGTTGACCATTATATCATAAGATACAAAAGGGAGTTATCAGAATAAGGGGGGAGGGAGGGGAACAAGTATGTACCTGGACTCATGTAGAAAGTTGAACCGCACCCGTAGTCCTCGGATCGATCATCAGAAGTAGCAAGGCCGAAGTCAGCCAGCTTAACGGTGTCTCCGTGGTCTGTCACCAAGATGTTCTCGGGCTTAAGGTCCCGGTGGTAGATTCCAAGGTTGTGGCAGTGTTCCACGGCATCCAGGATTTGGAGAAAGATATTCCTTGAAAGTTCATCCTTACCAACATATTGACCGCGCTCGGTGATATTCAAGAAGAGATCACCCTCAGGGCAGTACTCTAGAATAACGTAGATGCAGTCGGGATCATTCACAATCTTGAGCATCTGGACCACATTGGAGTGTTCCGACGCCTTCCAGTGAAGACGGATCTCGCGTTGTTGGTAGGCAAACTGCCTGGATTCCAAAGGGGTTCCATCGGGATTGAACTTGCTCAAGCACTTGACAGCGTATTTACCTCCTGTCTTTAGGTCGACGGCAAGGTAGACGACGCCATAGGCGCCAGTTCCAAGGATATCAGTCAGCTGGAGAGCACCCTCAAGCACGCGGCCAAGCCTGGCTTCCGGAGCGAGAGGAATGCATCGGGTCTGGAAGTGTCGAGGGGCCGCATAGGGCTGTTGAACTGTGCACTTGGGATGATCGAATCCAGGAGAGGACGGAGGGGTTTGGTAACCGAATATGGCATGTTGCTGCATGTTATCTGGTTGATATCTAGCAAAATCCTAGAACTGGGTATTGGGTTGGAGTAGAGATCCTAGGGCCGGAGAGATATTCCACAACGGCACGGCAGCGGCAGACAGAGAAAAGGAAAATAGACAAGAAAACACAAAAGAGTATTTTCCTACGGCCAACAAATGATCCTGATCCAAAGGGGTAGAGAGTCCAGTCCAAACGGGTCGTTATTTAAAAAGCTCCTGGGTTGTAGTTGGTGGTTGTACTTGAGATCCCGACGGCCGAACGAACGGGTCGAGAATAAGAGAGGCACGGTTAGGATAATTTGGTCGGCATTCCAAGGAATTGTCGAGGGCGATGTTGAGGTTGTAGTCGACAAGAGAGACCTAAAGGTCACGTCTGGGAAGTGGAAGAAAGTTGCCGGAAGGAGTGTCGTGAAAGTGGTGATGTAGGTTCCTCAGACTAGATCCATCCAAGTTTGAAGATGGGCACAGGCAGTAGATAAGCAGTCTCTAGCGAACAAGGACAAGGCGGACGAGCGTAAAGCGAGACACTAGACAGACCCAGTCAAAAAGATACGTATCCAGCTTCACGCGGGCTTTTAGGATTGCGTGGATGGAGACCCACCGCCTCAATCAGACCCTTGTCCAGTTGGAGAGATTAGTGGCAGGGGGCCTTGTCTTGTCTTTTGGCTTGGCCTCGCTCGCTGTGCGTTGCGTTAATGCTCCACACTCAATGCTCTATTCTTGTCCAGGGAAGGGGGGTGGGTCAGTGGACGTGTTGGCTTGAGACGTCGACTGGCTCATCAAGGATTGGCTTGGGCTGGTCTTTGGTGACGCTGAGCAATATACGACAATGCAAGGATCCGTTAGAAGAGTCGAATAAAGTGGTCCTCTGTGTCACTGCCTTCAGGCCACGACACACGGCGGTCCTCTCAGGTTCCTCCCAGGCCCACCATCTTTATTGGGCTTCACTCTGACTCTCTCTCTCTCTGCGTGTGAGTGTGAGTCTGAAAGTCTCAGTCTCAGTCTCAGCACTAACGCCATCCATCGGCCCACTGGCCGACCCAACTGTGCTCGTCCAGTCAGAGAGGGCTCTGGTGGCAGATCTTTAGCAACCTGGGCAGTGCTCTGTGAGTCTGTGTGCTGCTGTGTTGCTCTGCTGACACCCCCCAGAGTGTGCCGTGCCGTAGCGTAGCCGTCTTGCACTGCGTGTCCTCTGTGTGCTCTGCGACTTGACTGGTCGCTCTCCACCCGTCGGGCGAATCGTCATAATCAACAGCCAACCCCCCCCGTGATGAATCACAGTATAGTTTTGAGTTGGCTTTCGCTTTGGCTTTTCTCATCAACCACCGCAGGCGTACCGTAGCCGTAGCTTTGCCTCCGTCCGCCCACTGTATGCCTACCGGCCGGTGCGGCGTAGAAGGAGGCGGAGACGTCGGAGCCCGGCGTCACATTGTTATTGTTGGTCATCACACAGAGTTTGAGCCCGTCCGTGTCTCCATACACATGCTCGACATAGTTTTACCGGACCTGATCTGCCTGATTCAGGAGAAACGACTGGAACGGAACAGCAAACCTTCCTTGGGCGAGTGAAGCAAAAAATAGATCCGCACAGCCAGTCGATGGGCTCGTTAAGTGGGCGTCTGTGGCGCCTGACAACGTGTTTGCACAAAAAGGAATGCAATGCATGAAGTCATGGAAACGGGGACCCTCTTTCATTCTGCAACATACATGCCTCAGGATGTGATCAAACAAGGAAAAAAACAAAAACAAAAAATGGTGGGCTGAAATGTGAAAGCGAACTGGCACCGCTGTTGCACCTGCTGTTACAGCTGCTAAAACTCTGTCGATCCTATCACCAATTGGTCACTACGTACCTCCCGGTCAGCCAGTGAGGGCCGGCATACATCACCTTGGTGAGGCTAGAGCGGCTAAGCGCTGCATAAGTTTATGCCAACTAGGCCAGCCAGCTTATGCTTCACTATTTCGATAAGATCGACATTCCTAGTGAGGCATCTCTCACCTCTCACCTTTCAACCCAGCACCCAGAGTGCCCTGCCGCCCTTGAGCTTTGATTGGTGCGACCCGAAATGTATCGAAGATCGAGATATCATGTCACGCCCATCAATTGCAATCACCTTTCAACAAGGCTGACCGGGGAGTCGAGATTTGCTTATTTTCATGTTTGCTCAGGGAAGCAACATGGTGTTTCATCCCACACTGTAGTCGTAGGCGGCAATCTGAGGCTACAATCCCTTGTCCTGTCTTGTCTGACTCTGAAGCGAGGCCTGCCATTCATCAGATATCCATTTGGCTGGTCTCTGCACGTATCCGTCTAACGGCATGTCCTCCCCAAGGGCCTCAACCGCGCTGGCAGGTTCCTGTTTGCAGGGCAATTATGGAGAACGGCTACTGGCGCAAACCCCGGATCCCACATTACTCGAAGCAGACAGGTGCAGAGTTGATGTGATTTTCGGGTGGTCTGTCTGCTGAACTGTGCTGTTTGCTGCAACCCTGGCTGGTGGTCCCAGGCCGTGGTGGGATGCAGGCAGAGCAAGCAGAATGTGTCTGTGTCCCCCTGCTCGTAGGACTCGAAGTTGCAAGAAGAGTTCCTGTCAAGAGACCCCTTGAACAGGCCACGGACGGCACAGTCACCACAGTGAGGCTGACGTTGGGAAACTGGTTGCAAAGGAGGCGTCCAATGAGAGACTGTGCAAGGCCATGGGAATGTGGCCTGTTACCTGTCTCCGGGCCTCTATCGAGCCTGTGATCTTGCTTGACGCCCGTTGGATGCATGGGTTCAAAATTAAGTGGTAACAAGTTTAACGGTGTGAATGCGAATGTGAATGTGAATGTGAATGTGAAATGTGAGTGCATGCGAGGTCTGGTTCCTGTCGTCAAATGCGTACGGGTATCTTACAGTACAGTGCCTCGAACCCCCGGATCTGAGCATTGACAGCCGGAAGAAGAACTGAGGCCAGTCTAGTAACATGTGAGATTATTGACATCTTGATCACTTGTTTTCAACCTCAACTGTCCGGTCCAGCCACGAACTATCATCGTGTGATGTAGACTCCCTGAACATGTTTCTCCCATCTATCAACATGGAATTCGGAAGAAGTTCAGGTGAAGCAACCCATCGGTTCTCCGAAATAGACTCAACTACCCTATTCCATGTCGATAACGCCCGTCGCCAAACAGCCGAGTTCGCCCCAAGGGCCCCCCCCGGTACCTGTTCCACTCTGTTAAGTGCTCACCTACGGATCAAGACCGGGGGGACAAGATACTGTCTCAACACCAGCAGTAACAGTTGTCAAAGACGGGGTCGACGAGGGCCCTTGTTCCAGGAGAAGCGGTCTGGCGTGGGAAGCAAAGAATGATCACAGCTCAGTGCTCACCGTGATTACCGATCAACTATCAGAAAAATGCCCACCAAAGTAAAAAGATCATGCATGCCTCTAAGCCGTGCAGGGCCTAGCACCAAGATCTCTATCATCTCGGGCTTCCTTATTCCCCGCTGTTGCCCTGTGCTCTCCCTCTTGACCAACAAGAAACAACCTTCGATCCACTCGACAAAGAGTGAGGCCGCATGCCTTGTCGAGTTGGAAGCCCCTCCCGCGAGGCCAGCAGGGATGCCCCTAGAGTCGACCCATCTCTCGCCCGCAAGCACAGGCGCCTCTGATGCCAATGTGGCCCTTGAAAGAAGCGTTCTAATCTTGAGACTGAGTCCGGGGCGTCGATCATACAAACTTTCACTGTAGCTGAGGCATGGCGCTCTGCCTCAAACATTGCTTCAGGATTGTCAGGAGGGACGAGCTTCTTGGCCGACGGGCGGGTGGCCCAACTGAGTTACCCCGATACATGTTATGTTATGCATGGGCTGATTGTGCGTGCTTTGACTGCTGACCCAAACCTGCTCGCTCAAACCTACAACGTACGTACTCTACTGCGACCTGCAAAGCAACTTGACCATCGGTTCTCCGCTCTCCGTCCACGGCAATGCATAAGCGGTTCATCCTGGTCCGATACCAGCTGCCCTTATGCATGGCCGATTGCAAAACTTGCGGCGAACAAGAGGCAGCAAATCGGGACAATCCTCTGGCAGTTCCAGGCAGGAAAAGGTTTAACCAAAAGGCATATCGACCCAATAGGGGGTTACCCTCGACACTGCCGTCCATGCACTCACTTAGAAGCTATCAGCATGCCATGTGCAACCACGATGTCCCTTGAGTCATGGCTATGCATCTGTTAAGACGTCAACTAGCACCGTAACCTGCAGCTGCAACGACACAAGACCCAAGCCTCAGTCCTAGATCGGGAGATACGCTCAGACGCTCTAATTGAGGACGAGCGCTTCAGTGCACACCATCAGCTGCCCCCAGTGCCACTTCCCCGGGAACATCGCTGCGGATATTGTCTAAACTGGCGGTGGTATCAGCACGACACCTTGGTATGAACGATAGCTCCCCATGGCTTCTAGCCTGATCTAGATATCCTTACGTTTCGGCCAAGAACCTTGTTGTAAGCTGGTGGGCCGGGAGTTGTTTCTGGTCTGAACTCTGATAAAGATTTCGAGATCGATCGTTTCGTAGCTTTTACGGAGAGGTCTAAGTGTCACATGCAACATGGTGTTGGACGGATCAGCAGTTATCTCTCAAGACATCGCAACAATTGCCTATCTTCTCGTAACTTTGCATCCATGGTACGCACCATCATGAGATAGCCATGACCGTCTTAAACGTCCAAAGACTCCAATCTGGAAGTCAAACTAGGCTGGCACGTTTCGACGTGGGCTGATATCGAGCCTCCGTTGCAGATTCACCGCCAAACGTTGGATATCTGCAAGGGTTCTTCCACGCATTGGGTGGACGCAAGGGGGAGGACAATGCAACGCACATGGACTGTCACGAGGAACGCAAGACCTCGTCTCAGCCGCCTTTGGGGATCTCAGTTCCCGGCCACTATCAAGCGGCGCTGGTGTTCTTCTCGCCACCATTTTACGGTACGATGTGGCCGATCAGCCACGGCACATGTGTCTCATAGCGAGTGCCCCTGCCGCATAAAGAGAAGCCAACGTCGTCGCCTTGGCCCAAAAGTCTAATTCGCTGCCGGTCGAGACCTCAACGGCGCATTACTAACATCAGCTGGTGGAGGAAATGCATTGGTGGTGTCGAAGCGTAACGGGATGACATCCGCGGCGTTTGAAGAGGAGGGGGCCAGTCGGGACTAGTAGGAGAACCATCAACAACTTGTTCCGTTCAAGTTACTTGGTTGGAGGGACATGATGAGATGCGAGGAACTTGGATTCAAAGCCAACGTCACTTTGATTCTTAGCATCGTAAGACACGGTCCATGGTGTCGGGAAAGGAGGACTGAGAGTCGGCCCTCTCCTGATTCCAATCCCGTCATCCGTGACCGTGACCGTGCCATATGAATGTGGATAAGAGGATGCCGTCACGGAGCGGACCCGGGGTAGGGTACACGGAGCCTCACGACGGCTACCCTGTATCCAAGTTGAATATTCAATTTGTTTGTGTATTCACACCGACAAATGGTTGCGGATCATCTCAAGGGCAACCAAGTCACAAACTAAACAAATGTCGTCCACTGGGGAGGGTTTCTCAGATACACGATCAAAACCACCAATCCCACGATAGACAATCAACCCCAAACACCTGCAAGACAAAGGAAAGCGACACCCTTCAGCTCGTTCCAGATCAGCGAAACAATGTGCTCCCTCACTGCTGATCCTGACGACACAGGCATCATGCCCCAACTACTATCGCCACCGTCCGTCATGATGTCTTAGCAAAAGCCGTGCCCTGCCCTGGACTCCATCCTACTCCCGCCCCATGTTCAATTAGACAGCCAAACATGGCAAGTGAGGCTGCGCATCCACTGTCATTTCATTATCCTTGACTCGTTCGGTGATTAGACGTCTGGGCGTAATTTCCGTCCTAGTCTCGCAGACGTGTATGAGCTCGGTGATCAGGGTGCACAACTTAAACCTGCACATCATCAAGAGGCTAGAGCTCAGCATAATGTTGTTCAATGTGGATCGTCGCTAGCAAGGACTGTGTCGTCGGGCAGAACGGATAAGATCGCTCAACTGAAGGGCAACGTGATTGACGATCCGACATCAACTGAGTCGTCTTGAATTAAGGGTCTTGATTGTCAGAAGCCTCACTTTGACCCTTTGTGCACATCAAAGACGATCATCCATCGCCCACAAACGTCACAGCAGTCACATACTCCGTACCACTCGCTCGCCCTACCCATCTCTGTAGCACTGCCAGCGGTTCATGTCATCTGTGTAACACCTCATTGACGTCAATAACAACACCACATGGGTTCTCGGTTCTCCCTAGTAATACCATCTTGAGATCCTGACCAACCACTCCGCTTTCCAACCAGGCGACTTACACTCAGCACAATACTTCCGTGTGCCTGTAGCATCCAGGACAAACATCTCGCCGTGCACACCACATGCTGTTTGGCCTTGATTGCAATGCCCATCACGTTACGCCCCGTTTCGGTATTTGCCTGCCAGACTGTCAGACGCCAGCCTGGAATTGAGCACATTTCACTAATCACCAACAGCAGCCTAGAAAAATGCACGACATAGTTGCTCGCGTAGTTACGCATTCTCGTCTGCCTTGTCTGACTTGCGCAGGCTCACGCGCCGTCTGCATCGCCACTCCGTGCCTGGGAGCCTCGTCCGAGCCGAATACCAGCCCCAGCCAGGCGGATTCCTCCGTACGAGCCGGGCGTTCTGTGACTCGAATTCGAGCGAGTACGAGGTCACGCATCCTATGTGAGGACAAAAACTTCATATCACCGGCCATCTTCCACCAATAACGCAAGCAGCAGCGATTCCTTAACTAGTAGTTAGATTATTACGACATGTAGGATTACACGCATTTGTTTTGAACTCAAAACCAAACCCCATAACTCCAGCACCTTCTAGCCTGCTTCTCCAAGTCTAACTCTCTCTCAACTCGCCCGTGTGCGAGACATAATAGACAAATAGTGAGACACAATGAGGCATGGCATGCAAACGGCGGTGACACGTTCAGAGAAATCGATCGAACCACCACATGTTTGAACCAGCCATGGTCCTCCCTTGCTTCGTTTAGCCAAGTCTATTCTACCAAAACCTTTTGACCCGCTGCCTTTGTTTCTAAACGGCGTCATAATTCCACGGCCCTGATACCGAACTCCCCCAATCATCGACGTACTTGCCCCGCCCGCGAGGTAAAGAAGGGATGGCGCAGCGCATCAGCCGGCTTGATCCTCTTGTCTGGGTTGAGCGTGAGACAGTGCTCGAGAAGATCAATGAAATGGTTGAGATCCTTCGTCTCAGCGTCGTTCATCCCTCCCGACGCAGCCGTGAGCCTTGTCCGCAGGTCCCGCGTTGGCTTCACCACAGCCATGGTTCGGACGGTTGTCTGTAAGCAGAGCCTGTTAGTTATCCATTTCTGACCAACTGTTCTAAAGTGGGGATAATTCATGTGAATACGGGTATGGACAAGGGCAGAGCGCTTGGCCAAAGTCTTAGCAGCCGTTGGACTCGTATGCAAGGGATATGTAAGTCATCGTGGCTGACGCTGAGAGGGAGTCCGATCTACCGAGACAAACGCCCGGCCAGGTCACGAGGCCCAGATCGTCCATCTCAAAGTCACCTCATCTCACCCCGCCACATCCCTTCTTGAGTCTGGAACTCGCGCAAGGGCGTCTTAGATCCAACATGCCTCATGTTTTGATCTGCCGACCGTTGTGTGGGTGATGTTGGTTATCGGAAAGTTCTCCACATATCCCGAGCGCTTCTGCCTGCAAGGGAGCCAGGCGCTTACGCTCCAGAGCCCCATGATGGAATAGCACCCAGCCATCATGGCAAAAATAGTATGGATATCGAGAGGGTGGCCACCAAAAACATGGCCCTGTGGCGCTTGGAGGTGGATGCAACGAGTTGGGTATGACAAACAAACAATAAACAAGAGCAACGTGGAGGGAGTGAGTGGAATCATAACATACCTTGCCGAGAACCTTGTCTCGTTCAATGCTGACGAATTGCCCCTTATCGTCGAAATGAGCGGGCGACAGCTGACCTCGCTTGAACAGCTTCGGTGTCAACTTTCCCCTGATCTCCATAATGGCTTTGAGCATCTGGTTGTTGCTGTCGCCAGCAAAGAGGATCTTGCCTGTGTACAGCTCATACAGCGTGCAACCGATGGACCACATGTCAACAGCGTAGTCGTAAGGAATGCCCAGGATGATCTCCGGTGCTCGGTAGAATCGACTGACCAGGTATGGTGTAATGTCCATATGTGCTGTTGCTGCATCGGTCTTGTCGATAGCGGTACCTAAATCACAAATCTTGAGTACGTTCCGGGTTTCATTCACCTATCTCAAGTTAGCCATCGTCTTATTGATGTAGTTGGGGCCTCATACCAAGATATTGTCGGGCTTGAGATCAGCATGAATGATGCTGCACTTTCGCATATGGGTCAGAGCAACAAAAATCTGGTATGCATATGCTCGCGTCGCTCCAAGGTTGATTCCCACATTGTTACCGAACTTCCGCAGGACTTCTCGCAAGTTCATGCTCAAGTTTTCGAAAACCATGCACAGATGACCCTTGTAGTCGAACTGGTGCTCAAACTTGATGATGTGCTTGCGACCCTCCGGGTCGGCCTCGTTGAGTTTCTCCAAGATGGCAATCTCAGTGTACCCTCCCTTTCGGAGGGCATCGTTGTTTCGCATCATCTTGATAGCAACGACCTGCTTTGTGGTTATGTCGACGGCGCGAGCTACACCTGAGAACATACCCCTTCCAAGTGCTGCCTGAATCTGATATCGACCGTTCAACACTTCACCAATCCGAATCTTGTAGTAACCGTCTTTGTCGTCGCCTTCGAGGATACCTCCCTTGATGGCAGGAACATCAGGGGCCTTGCCATCGCCCTCGACAGGCGCTACGGGTTCCACGGGCTTGGTCGCATACTTTTCTTCGTCAAAGTCTTCGGCGAACATATCGAAGTCGTCGTCCTCATCGTCACCACTGCCACCGGCTTTCTCGGCCGGCTTTGCTTGGACTTCTTCCTGTGGCTGTTGTTCCGTTGCAATGGGATGCTGCTCACCATGAAGGACGACATGTCCGTGTCGAAGCTCGTCTCGTCGTTCATCCTCCTCCATGTCCCCAGTGGGATCGTAGTCAGCTGCAGAGGGGCCATCTTCATCATCTGCCTGAACCTTTCCGTGGCTGTTCATTAATTGCTTGTCATCGAGGAGGTTGATACCCCCAGGCGACATTTCACCATGCGATCCGGGTGAACGAGGTGATGCGATATCTGCACTCCTGGTTAATAAAATCTTCTCCCGAGAGAATATCGACTTACCTGATCGAGGAGTACGAGGACTCGCAATCTCGGATTGCGTTCTCATGGGCGTATCGGGCACTGTGGACGCAGGGGATGCTGCGTGGGCTTTGCTAGCTGCAGCACCTACGGCATGAAGCAGTAGAGGAGTTGCAGAACTGGACTTGGCCAGAATTTCCTCACGTCGCTTGCGGCGTCGCTCGATTTCAGCTTCTTCGTCAATAGGCTCAGGCTCATCGTATTCGGGTTCAGGTTCAGGCTCAGGTTCCAGTTTTCGTTCGGGTTCTTTCTGAGCTGCTGGCTGTCTAAACTCACGTTAGTACACTATTTCGAGATCAGGGATAAGATTCCACATACTGCTGGGAAGCCTTGGAGGGGCCATATCCATTGGTAAAGCCTTGACCAGGTTTAGCATCATGTCCTTGGGCGCGTGAAGCCTCTCCTACAGTTGTCCTCTTGGACATAGAACCACCGTCCCGCGAGCTGTCGTCATACTTGAGCCCTCTTGGCGCATCGTCACGACGATCATGTTGGCCCTCTCTTACAAAACGATCAAACCTGCCTCTATCTGCGCGTCGGGATCTGTTAGGAGAGCGACTCCTGTTTCGAGGTCGTTTGTTGGAATACCGATCTCGTTCCCCGTCGCGGAAGTTATCTCGGTCACGGCTCCGATCGCGGCCACCGTAGTTGTAATTGGATCCGCGCGACGCAGGTCGGTCGGGGTCATCGTATGGTCCGCGAGGCTTGCGAGGGTCGTCGCGCCGACCCTCCTCGTAGGTGTTGCGAATGCTTCTGTGGTCATGATCGCGGGACCTGGAGTTGTAATGGTCTCTATCTCTGTCTCTTTCGTCGTGCGATCGCTTATAGCCACGGGGCGAAATACTTCGTCGTGAATTATTGCTGTATCTAGAAGCCGAGTCGTGGTCCGGAGTCGAAAGTCTACTTTTTGGTCTGTCTTGACGGTCAACACTGCTTCCTCCAGTGTGCTGCAGTGAAGTTGCCTTCAAATCTTCAGCGACATTCTCGACGATCTCGCCTTCGTCTGAACTCGACGCCATGACGACGACGGTGCTCTTTGAATCCTTCAGCTCTTCAAGGAGAGGGAAGAAGAAAAAGTGTCAGCGCAGGGAACTGAGGGAAGTAAAGTGCAATGGGAAAAGAGCCCAACCGGATCAGTGACTCGCAAAGGCTCAGTGCCGACGGATGAGGTAATGAAGCGAACAAGGGCAAACCGGCACACAGTCCAGTTGAAAAGAAGAGTGAGGGGATTGAAGATCGTGAAGCGGGTGCTGAAATATTAAATGTTATGATCTAGATCTCCAGACCTTTGACGTAACAGTGAAACTGAATGTTGGAGGCTACAGCAAAAGTGGAAAAGCCGACCAGTTCCCGGATTAGGTAAGCCCCGAAAGACCCTTATCCATCTTATCGAGCTTATCCCCGCGGTCGAAAGTGGGCTCACTGCTGGCGCTGGGCGCCGGAAGGCCTGGACAAAAGCGAATAAGCGGGAGGCAACTTTTCTCTCTCTCGCGACAATCTTTGTTTCTACAACCGCAACTCCGCCTCCTTTTCACGCATCTCAATACTCTCTTTCACTTCACATACATCAAAATGGGTGGCGCTAACAGAGAAGGTTCGTCGAATCCCTACGAACATGCCATGTCTTTGCAAAAGCAGAAAACTAACCCCTCCAAATCACAGGCGGCAAGGTCAAGCCCTTGAAGCAGGCCAAGAAGGCCCAGAAGGACCTCGACGAGGATGACAAGGCTTACCTTGAGAAGAAGCGCGCCGGTACGCATACTCCGAACACCACGAATACACAAGAAATAGCTCGCTAACAGACGCTCTTTGTACAGACGAGAAGGCGCGCAAGGAGCTTGCGGCCAAGGCTGGCGGCAAGGGTCCCCTCAACACCGGTGGCCAGGGCATCAAGAAGAGCGGAAAGAAATAAACGCCTCGCCGTTTTCTGTTTCTAGAGGCGAACTAGCAAGGCCTGTGAAGGTCGTGGAGGCTCTGGATGGTGTGAGCGCACCAGTCCGCCTGCTTGTTTTTGGCGTTTTAGACATTGGCGCCTACAGACGATACGATATATCGCGCGATGGCTAACGAGAAATGAATTCTAATGCTGACCCAGATGCTGACCAGCAGCTCCTGCTATGTTTTGTGACTCAAGATATGAATGTACTCAAGATTTTAAAAATTCCAGAGTCTTGATGATACGATAGCTATCCCTCCACTGTATTTAGTCCAGCTCGCTTGTCGATTTCCACAGAACCCAGCTCTTAAACAATTCCATTTCATTGAACAGGCCCATCCTAACTTCCACCAAAAATAGGGGCCCTTTACTACACGTAGTGGGCCTTCCAAGGCGTTTCTAGAGGCCTTCTTCCATCAACGACCAACTTTAGCCTCGGAGCACGTTGCGTGTCTTTTCATGTGCTTGTCCCAACAAAACCACCCTTGTCAACAACACAACAATAAATGACTCCATCTTTACCGGGCAAGTGGAACTCGATTTATATATAAGCAGTCAATCAGACGCAGATACAGAGACAAAATAACAGATTAGATTGCTGGTGATATATTGGCAAATATCATTCTTGGTTCCAGCTCCATCTCTTCAACAAACTCTGGATAGCCTCATTCAAAGATGGCCGACACTAAACTGAACGGTGCTCGCAACCGCCGGCCTTCAGCCACGGACAACCTCATCAATGCCGCTAGAAACATCGAATCAAAGGTCGGGGAATCTCTCCTTCTTCTGTGGGACGATCTGCCTGCTTGGCGTCGCGACAACGCCTTCATCCTCTCTGGCTATCGTCAGTCCCAAAACTCCTACGCCCACTCTCTCCGCTCGCTCTTCTACCTCCACAATGAGTCCGTCAATATCTGGTCCCACCTCCTTGGCGCTATAGCCTTTCTCGCTAGTGCAGCCTACGTTGACCGCGTTGTTCGGCCTCGGTATGCGAGTGCCAGTAGCACCGATGTCCTCGTCTTCTCATGCTTCTTTGGAGGCGCTGTGGTGTGTCTGGGTATGAGTGCTACGTTCCATACCTTGCTCAATCACAGCGCTACTGTCGCGAAGTGGGGGAACAAACTGGATTACACAGGAATCGTGGCTTTGATTGTTGGAAGCTATGTTCCTGCTCTGTACTACGGCTTCTTCTGCCTGCCTAACCTGATGACCGCATATCTCTGGGTGGTGAGTGACTATCATGGATCAACACCAAAGAACCTTGCTAATAAGACTAGATTTGTGTTCTTGGCACTGGCTGTGGACTCGTTTCCTGGATTGAGCGCTTCCGTACTCCCACATGGCGCCCGTATCGTACAATGATGTTCATTGGTCTCGGAGTTTCTGGCGTCGTTCCTGTTATCCACGGAGCCTACATCTACGGCCTTCAAGGCCTTGAAGAACGGATGAGTCTCAGCTGGGTTGTCCTCCACGGCGCCATGTACATCTTTGGTGCTGTCCTCTATGCGGTATGTTCAGCTTCTGCCTTTTGCTTACAATCACTGACTGACTGGACAGGTTCGCTGGCCTGAGAGAAGCGCACCTGGTAGCTTTGACATCTGGGGGAATTCGCATCAGATCTTCCACGTTTTCGTCATCCTTGCAGCTGTTACTCACTTTTACGGTATGGCCAAGGCTTTCGACTACCATCACACCATCATGGGCTCTCAATGCCTGATGGATTAAGTAGACTACCCTTCTGGTTCTGTTAAACCGAGATCCATGATCCTCACCAAGCCTGAACCCATGGCTACTGCAGCCCAACATCCGTATTCTTCGTTAGGGTTCCACTCAGCCACTGTGATTCTCGTCAAAGGCTCGTAGATGATGGCTCGAGTAGGATCCATAATCGCTCCTCCTTCTTCTTCCTCATCATCGCCGACAGCCGTATCGGTCTCTTTCTTCTTTGGCTTCTTTCCTTTCTTGACAGGAGGCTTGTGGGCTGAATGTTTGGTGAGACTGCGCTCCAAGATGAAGCCCGTTACTACTCTTGAAACCCCACGCGCCGCTGCAGGTGAGCCACCCGGGAAGAGTTTTGCAGGTCGATGTTCGTGATGGAAGACGCGGATGCGGTCTGTAGGTTCGCGTCTGGTGGTGAAGAGTTCGACTTGAGGGTTAATGGCCCAGAGTGAGCCGTCTAGAGAGCCAATAAGGAGGTATGGGTGTGTCCGTCCAACAGCGAGACAGGAGGGAAAACTTTCCCCAGTGAAAACGCGACGAGCGACGGGGAATTGCGAATGGTGCATAAAGCCGACATGGGTGTTGAGCACGCCTGCAGATGGGTACATGGAGTAGAAGCCCAGCAGATGATCGCTGTATCCGAGCAGATTTGGCTGGGTTCCGACGGTAAGGTTTTGTACTTCAGTGGATTCAAAGCTTGGAGCTCGAAGGTCCAGCAGCTTGACGGTTCCGCCAACAGGAGTGGAGGCAATGAGATAAGGCATCGCTGGATACCCCGAGACAAGATCGACCACGATGTTGTGGTGGACGGGATGCCTGGAAAGGAGGCGATGAGGACGAAGAGACCAAATAGCAATAGAACCGTCAGTATAGCCTACCACCAGCCGGTTGAAGTTGATCCATGTGAGAGTTGTCGCCTTGATGTCTTCATCTGGGAAGCCAAATACAGCGACGGGCTCCACGACCTTTTCTAAAGACTGTTAGTGAGATCTCACAATTTCTGTCAGGTCCAACTTACCATAACCCCCTTCTCCATCGTCACCAGCCTCGATTACATAGACATTGCCATCGTCGCAGAGAATCGCCAGAAAACCACACGCTGGGCTCCATTTAACTCTCTTCGCTCGCCCATATTCGAGACATATTGTCTTGCGCAAAGTTGGTGATTGTGATGAAGGTCGCGCAAAGCCATCGTCTTGCCTCTCACCAACAAACTCCCACAGCTGGACAACGCCGTACTTCTGAAAGTCAGGTTTCAGAGACTCTTGTTCGTAGTCGTAAAGTTTTTGGTCGGAATGTGGAATAACACACAAGGCAAGAAGTTGCGGTGCGTTGGCGCTGTGTAGAGGTGCCCAGTCCATCCCAGTAACGATACCGCCGGCGTCCAACATCCATCCTACGGGAGTGCTGTCAATTCCCGAGGGAAGACCGTTCTGGGAAATTGAGTATGCATCGCCAGCCTCGAATTTAATTTCTTGCTGCGACGTGGATGGTCCCAATAATACTGGCATCGGTTTTGTCTGAAAGCGGTACAGCTGAGCTTCCTCTATTGACAGCAGTATTCGCGCGTTGGCTTCGGGCAGGCTTTCCCTGACGCGTTCGTACCAATGTTCAGCGCTGTAAGCCTCCCTTTCGAAGAAATTGGGCGACCAAATAGCTCTGTCCTTCTGCTCCTCATCGCCCTGACTTTTTGGAGGCAGAACTGTCCAGTCCATCCAGCGATCCAGCATACCCTTGACGAGCTTGACACCATCCTCATGCCGCCCATACCACGCCTCAACGAGCTGCTTGCCCTTAAAACCGCGATCATACGGTCCCCAGTACGACCTCACTATGCGTCCATCAGCTACAGGCTCCAAGTCGAGATAACCCGTCAAACCCGCGGCGCGCACGTTGAAAGGTCTGATAGGCCTTACACGCTGGCGTGCAAATCTGTCGGGGATGCCATCTGGTTCGCTAACAGGGCCTTCGGACTCTGGATCTTCATTTTCCCCATTCTCCTGCTCCGGGTCGAGAGCGAGCTCTTCTTCGTCGGCGCTTTCCTCTACAGCAGCACTCTCATCAAAGTTTTCATCACGCTCTGCGTTTTTGGCGGCGCGTCTGAGGGTTTCTTCGTCGGAACTGCCTTCGAAGTCGTACTTCTCGACTGTGAACCGTTTTGTACGATTGGACGTTCGAGTTCTCATAATGAATATGTGAGGGTGAAGGTTGAAGAGCTGAGGTGAGGTGTGCTTGTACAAATTTGAGTGGAGAAGCTCTTTATCAACGCTACAGTAGCCGTAGACTACAGACGTAGCACTGAAGCTCCACCAAGAACCTCGAGTATACCTAAAATCTGAAATCTTCTCAATAGGCCGCAGCATTGTAATGGAGCCCATAGTTACTTTCTGAAGACGGACCAGGCAGTTCACTAAATAAATTCCATAAAATAGATTAAAACTCTGACGCGAGTAAAGTCATGGCTTGAGAGCATCGTGTGTATCGCATTGATACTTGACATGGTTATTGCTTACACAAACAATACAACACCCCTTGGACGTTTCCTCCATCTTCCTTAAATTATAAACGAGAGTCCTATGCCAAGATCCGCCCGTCGAATTCGACACGTCTTTAGTACTTTTATGACCTTTTGGCGGGACAGTCGCGAATCGTTCGATCTGAGCAAGTGCCTGGTTGATCGAGACGCCATCGCCAACCCTACAGAGGCCTGGCTTTTTAGAATCGCCCTCCTGCATAAAAACTTCTCCAAGATGTCGAAAGTAGGGCATTGCCTTCTGTTGTATTTTGTCATCTCGCACGCCGTCATTGAAGAATTGGTACATAGGGCGATTGATGGTGGCAACGATATCCTGTAGTATCACTGTTCGCAGCTCCTCCAGCGAAACTATCAGAAGTTATGTCAGCGTGACAGGGCAATATGTGTTCAAAGATTGGGAACTTACCTGCGAGCTTGTAATGGAGGTTGTCAGGAACCAGATGTCCAATTTTGGCCTCGCTATTGGCGGCGTAAGACATGAACGAATACATGGTTGAATAGATAATGCATTTGCTGAGGCTCTGAAAAAGAGAATGGGCTTTCATCTCATAGCTTATAAGCATGAGGAGCCAAAGTCCCATCAAATCCGGCTTTGCCATGTCTAGAGTTCTGACCCAATACTCGAACGACAGGGAGACAACATCGACGAGATCGTACTTGTTGGCAACCTCATAAATTTGGACAAGTTTGTCAATGTTTGGGGTATGCATCTTGGTTTGACCCGGGTTGTGAATGGCGAGGCAGACAAGCTTCATTGCTTCAAAATCGTCTTCCGGTAGAAGAATTTCAACAGGCTGCCTGTCAAGGGCGGCCTCCTGGAGCATCTGGCCTTCTTTGAAGTTGCCTCCGAGCATGGCAGAGAACGTACTTGATGCATGTTTCAGGATGAAGGAATGCACTTGAAGCTTCTTGGAGCCACTGTCGAACACGAAAATAACGTCGCCATCCGCGGCAACCTTCTCAAAAACGTCGTCGCTTTTTTCAACTTCTGCGACAGCGTTTTCTGCGGATGGGGAGTCTTCCCGCTTGCGCTTATGGATGAGCTCGTCGGTGGTGCTCATAATGAGGTTTGCGCATAGAGTTATGTTGATGAGAAAGGAAGAATAACGAAGAGGTTTGCTGGAATACAGAGGCAAAGAGAGAAAGGAAGTAGCTCAGGCCAAAAGGGAAAGATCTTGAGTCTCAGTTGGTGGCATGTGTTGCGTTGGACTTTTGTAAAAGCACTGCTTGGAGTTGTTGTTTTTGATTTGTTCAAGGTTGTTGTTTGTTGCGGGATGATGCAGCAACGCTACGTATCGATTAGACTACCGGTAGTTGGCTGTGGCTTACACTATATCCATACCCATACCCGGTAAATGAACCGAACTGGTCACCGATCACCTTTACTTGCAATATCATGCTATAACGGCTCGAGAACGTGATACACATTGATAAACGTATAGTGACTTGATGGTAAAATGGTTCGAGAACTTCGTTTGCAGTGCGAAAACTTTCTTAGTCTTAGTATGTCTCAATATCGGACACTATTCCACACGAAATCTCCTGGCAGGTGGACTTGAGATAGGTAATTTGGCCAGCGACTGAGCTGAATATTTGGCTCAGTCTTTAACGGGCTCTTAGGCCCGCTCGTGTTCGATGCATTTGCCTCTTGCAGTATTGAAGCAATCAAGGCAAAGCCCTGCAGGTTTCTGTTCATGCAGCTTCATAATCTTCTTTCGGAATCCGGCTATACAGTCGAAACAGGCTTTGCAGCAGAGGTCGCTCTTAGCCGCCCATGCGTCGATAGAAGACCAAATGGGTGTGATGTCCGGTAGAGGTGAACCATCAACCAAGGCGGACATGATAGGTTCGGAGCCTATGTAGTCAAAATAACCCAACCTTCTCAATCTGGAGTGAGAATCTGCAAGAGATATGGGAAGATCACTGTAGATAGACTTCGTCCAAGAACGCAATGTGACGTTTCTTGCAGTTTGGAGTTCCCCTACAATGGGCGATTGATGGATCAGTCTTGCTTCTCTGAGTTGCATTGGAAACGAACCTGCGAGTTTGTAGATGACGCGACCCGAAACAAATTCCTTGGACCGGTCTTCCATTTTGGAAGCTAATTCGATGAATGGCAGGTCGGCAAAGTCAATGAGCTCTTTAGTAAAGTATTTAAAATATTCCGTAGTTTGAGCCTGGAGCAAAGGAGAGTCAGGAGCCAAAGGTCCTCAACTTTCGAGCTCAAGCCCCGTTGAGTCCTGATCCAGTATTCAAGAGAAAGATTCATGGAATTCTTCATGCCGTACATTTCTGTGAGAACCCAAGCCTTGAGAAGCATATCAGTGTCGGGCCTCCAAAGCTTTGTATCAGCCTGGCAGTGAAGAGCTCGACAGATCCAGCCGAAAGCCTTGGCGTTATCTTCTGGTAGTGCGATCTCGACTGGCGCGCCATTCGCTGGGGCGAGAGCATGACCTTCCCTGAAGTGTGGACCGAGCATGGCTGCAAAGACAGGTGAAGCCTCTTTCATGACCACCGAGTTGACACACACCCGTGTCCCGTCCTGTACGATGAAGGTGGCATCTGAGAAAGACGAAAAATCTTCGAAAGCATGGCAGGCTGTTGATGATACCACTTTCTCTTCATTCGCCCTTTTGCGCTTGGCTGGGCTTGGTTCAGCCATGGCGGGAGGTGCGGGCGTTGTTGGAGGATAAGTTGAGGGTGCGAGATGCAGAAGAGAGAAAAGCAGAGAGCGGCAGGTGGAAGGAGGGTAGCAAGTTTATGCGTTTGAGTGACAAAAAGTGCGGCTTTACGATGATCGCTTGTCACAGGGCTAAAATATACATCCTCCTAGCACTACAGCATACAGTCGGGGAGCAGTGCCAACACTTGAAGAGTATTGATAGGAAATATTGTTTCGATCGAGAGATCAGTGTGATACTGAGAGATTATCATTATTGCAGAAACATACCAGAACTAGGCTTGTCCGAAAGACAGCAGATACTTTGATGCTTAGAAAGAGAAGAGCATTTCTATGCGGGATCAGTTCGTCGTGTATCTGAGGCTTGAAGATATTAGCAGCACACTAGACTTTGTCAAGTAGCCCAGGAAAACTTATGGCGATATCTTTCTGACCCAAACCTACAACCCAGCAAGTGACGATGCATTTGCCAGATATGAAGTTCGATTTTATTGACTCAACAATCAAGCAAATGCAACAATCTAGAGTAAAAGTCTTGCTATACGTTTTTGCAGAATTTGATGTATCCGTTGCTGTCATGAGTGTTGCAAGTACAAGCACCAATCCAACATCTCCAGGATATAGGAGGCATTCAAGTCATGGTTGTACGCCCTCTCGTTCACCACGTTAGGATAAGACCAGTATACCACGGGCTCACTGTGTTATAATACAGGAGTTATCCCACCCGAAATGCCCCTTTCCAAAACATATCTAAGGAGAGAAAATGTCCCTCGACCTCAGTAACGAACTGTTATGAGCAGTAAGTCAAGAATATAATGGATGTTTATGGGTTTCTGACAGCTTTACTGGTGCGAGTCCGTCAATAGCACCTTTGCTTCACAAACCACTTTTCTCTTATCCCAGAGTTTTGTTCTCTTTCTTCTCTCTGCATGCACCGGGGCATCACAAATTCTTAAACATAGAACCAGCAGGACTCTCCATATCATTCGGTGTAGCTATATCAACATCTGTCCACACATCTACTTATCTTCTACCTTAGCCTCCTCACGGCTTCTATCCCGAGATGCTTGCAGAGAGTACTCAGGCCCCTTTGGAAGATAAAAAAGGCAAGAGTACGCAGAGGAACGGACAAAGATGAAGTCTAGTGACTGACAGTTGTTGTAGACGACACCAAGCCCTGGGTTGTGATCCCGGGCAGCGATGTAATGCTCGTCGTCGGGGATGACGAGGTCAACATCCAGGTTGGATCTGAGTTTTTGGGGCACATCTACACTGTATTTTGAGCCACGTTGTCGCCCAACATGGCAGAGGGACAGATTCTCAGAGCCAACACTGGCTCGAACCCTGTTTCTATCAAGCTGCCGGGAGATCAACCCGCAGCCGTACACCACGGGCTCCAAGCCCTATACGGAGCTGGTTCCACCTCACTCGACACTGCGGCTAGAATGGAAAGAGAGATCACCATTCTGGCGTATAAGCATGATATGACGGCAATGTTTCGCCCAATGGCCACAATGTGGTTAGGCGCCGCACCCTCCACCATGGACCCGCAAGACCGACAAACTGGCTGAAATATATTTCTGGCTTTCTACTGCTTCGGCCTCGCAAAGCCATTTTAAACGATGAGCCAGTATTCTATTCGCACAAACATCTCACCTTTGATGTATGCACTGGATCTCGAAGATCAGAACATTGGGCTGAGGTTGGCTCGCAAGTCCTCTTTCAGACATGCCAATTCACGTCCCAGTACTAATATAATAATAATAGTGGCCGTCGAACAAGTTCGGTTGGCGAATATATATCGTAACGAGGAATTTGGACTCTGTCTAGACTGCTTTGGAACCGATACATTCTGCTACGTGCAGAGACAGTCTGGTGGACACATCTCAATGCTGTTCTTTCCATTGCCTGGTCCCAAAGCTCCCAGGATAACAACGTACAACACCAGGGTGCCGGTATGAAGGGCGGCACCTGTGGTAAGCCTTTACACTTTAACAGTATCCAGCCGCCGGGGGAAAAAAAGAAGGGTCTACTTCAGAACCTTAGCCACAAGCTTTTGGTGCAGTAGATCCTCTTCATCGACTTTCTAGGTGCTCAAATAGCAGACGAAAGGACAAAACTAGATCGGAGAACGTCAGAGACCACCCCCTTTCCCTTCAAAGCTCCTCAAGACGAAGCTTACATTTACCCGAGTTACCTCAACCAGGTCACCAAGTGCAGAAGTATCTGGCACGGACTTGGCGGGTTGGTGGCAAGATTCGCTTACGGAACCTGCAATGATCGAAAGACCCTCACGTATCGAGCATAATTTGACGGTCGCTAGATTCAGCACTGCAATTAAGGAATTCGAGGCCCAGGACAAGGACCATAACGACAGGAAAGAGGTGATAAGGCTCCAGAGAAAGTTGGCATCTAAGCTGGAGTTTTTCAACAATGGCAAGCAAGTAACCGGCCAACTGATTGCTGCTTCTGGGTTTTCGAGAAGAGGACTAACTCACTGCCCAGCTTTAAACCCAGGGCCACGCCAGGAGCCTCATTGGCCAAGCGAAAGATATCAGCATGGTTCACTTTCTCCAGCTACGCCTGTCTCATAATTCTGAAGGGTTCTTGAAACCCTAACCAGTACGCCGTAACAGGCATCTTCCACCGATCCTCAGCCGTGGTCGGGACGCATGTCATCCAGGCGGTGCCTACTACAGCGAAACACGCCACCATATCGTATTTATCGGCTATCCAGGTCACGGCCTGGATACCATGTGGGCTTAAATGTAGCATCTCTGGGTCTGCCCCATAAAGTGTTTTGAGTGCGTGGACCATCGCTGGGGCGTTGTCTTCCGTAAGTTGGATGTTTACGGGCTCGCTCCGGTTGCGCAAGCGGCTCCCCTCGGCGATATTACCGTTCAGAATCGCATCGAAAACGTTAGAAGTTGAACAGAGAAGATGTGAAGTTGTCCGAATGCAAATCTTCTGGCGCCCAACCACAAGGACGACGTTTCCGTTTGAAACTATGTCGACGGAACCTGAGCTCACTATTGATGTCAGTACTGTAACTATTCGTAACGATTTTGACACTCACTTGAGCTATAAGTGGTTTCCTCCATGCTTCCAAGCTCGGCTCTTTCAGACAGGTGATATAGAAATTGTCCAGGATGCTTTGAGTTCCTATTTAGCTGGGTTGCAGGAACAAACTAGTAGCTAATGTCGAGCTTATTGACAGCATCGATGTCTTCCGGAGGGCGATTGCCGAGCTTACTGTTAAAAAGTAATCGTGACTGCTTTCTTGGTAATATACAGAGGGGATGGGTTTAGAAAAGTTGGAATTTAAAGATAGGATATCTGACCTGTATCTATGGATGACTGCCTTCATTTGTCAACACCGGTTTACATACACATCTAGGCTCATGTTTAGTGCAAACCCCCCTTCTCCAGTCGTCATACTCACAGCAGTTGTCATATGGAATCTACACGATATACCATGCAGGAGCAGACATGGTGGAGATATCGCTGAATTGTTTATTGGGGATGTAGCTCACTCCGCAATCATTCCTGAAACAAACAATCTAGTGTTTTTCTGGTAGACGAGATGGAAATTTGTTTCGTGTGATCAAATGCCTGGGTAGCGTACATTGCGTACATTCCCCACGCACTCGACCTTAGTCCATAATCCCTAATCTGTATGATCTAAAAGCCCCTTGTGTGTCCACAGTTCCTTTCTCGCAAGCTCTCTCGAAATCTAGAAATCCATAGACAGGGTGCATCCGAAGCAAGTAAAGCATGCCACAAGAAGTGCGAGGCTAACCTTATTTCAGATGTCGTTCGGGGGTCCTGCACTGGACATGTTGAGCGGTGAAGGAGTCCGTTGAGTGGATGAAGCAGTCCATGCAAACCCCCATCTCGTGCCCGCCAATTATGGCGGCGGCGCGTACTTCCTCGATGGCCACTGAGATTTCATCAGTACATGAATTTCACAAAGAATTGGTTGTAAACTTACTACCCAGTTGCAGACCAAGTTCTTTGTCATGGGTGCCCTTCGCATACTTTAAGAGGCTTCCTGGTGACTTAACGATCATCTTGGTCGTGCTGAAGAAGGCGAAGTCGGCCCCGAGCATATATGCCGCAATGAGGATGTCCCAAGCGTCCTTAAGGAAATTCAGAGCCAGAGGGTTGGTAGGAGCTCGTAGCCAGTAAACCCCAAAGTATCTGAGTCGCTCGGTCATGTGATATTTGTCGGCCAGGATCGCGACCTCTTTTACTTCGACTGAGGAAGGTTCGTCGCAAGGGTCGGCACCATAGAGACATCGTAGTATCTGGAGCATCGCTCTTGGGTTATCATCAGGGAACATGATCTTGGCAGGAGTCCCATCAACTCTATTTCGAACGGCCTCTCCTTCTCTCATGGAGGAGTTCAGCACCGCTCGAAATACAGGTGATATGTACTCAAGAAAGTCCAATGAAACTTGTATTTCACGTTGAATGGGACCGATCACGAGAATGATATCACCGTCTTTGCCGATCTGCGCAATATCTTTGGCTGGGCGAGAAGTTAGTGACGTGTGAGAATGATGATTTTCGTACGCACGAGAAGGTCCGGCACCGTTACCGGTGGGAGCGGTTGCCGAGACGCTCATCTTTGGCAGCTGAGGATCGCAGATGAGGTTGATGTTGAGGTGAAGATGAAGGTGGAAGGAAAAATAAAATAAACATGAGCTTCTGGTTTCTTTAATGTGGAAGGTGGATAAAACGGTCCTGCCAGGAGAAGTGCAGGCAGAGCAGCTGCTGGCAATGGGGAATGGCAGTGAAGGCTGTTGCATCAAGACTATTGCATCTGCAAATCAGTAAGCGGTTCCTTCTAAAATGGAATAAACTGGCAAAAGGTTCAAGCTACTCTTCAGCAGCCTACGTGTTCAGTGTGGTTAGAGTTCAGTCAGTTGCCGTGCGCACCGATTGATATGATATATTGAGTTAGGCCTGCCCGTAAGGTTGTTATTGCTGATACTATAGAAGGTGAATAGAAGACTTGGGCACCTTAAAAGTTGAAGTCGAAAAAATAAATGAATAAGTGAAGATATGTCGCCCCAGGGTCTGATTGTGAGCCATCGAGATAAACTCAGCCTGAATCACCCACTTCCTAGCCAAGCCATCAAGTATATCTACTATGGCCAGTGTTCCAACTTTTCGGATAGCTTTAAACCTGTCGCTTGTATTCTGCTCCTCTACTTCCACACAAAATGTGTCCCGTCGATAGCCCTTTTCCCGTCCTGGGTAACGAAGACAACCCCTTCTTCCAACATGCACGCTATGCTTGGTCAAATACTAACTCGGAGTTAGACCAGTCTGTTGAGCTGAACCCAGACCAGTTTCTCCTGCAAAGCTCAGATCCACCTATTGCTGAGGAGTTGATTCTTGGAGGAGACTTGCTTCTGGCAGTCGGCCCAAGCAGGAGATACTTCACAATGGCTTCGAGTTTCCTTTGCGAGATCTCCCCCGTCTTCGCAGTAATGTTCGGACCCAGCTTCGAGGAAGGTAGCCGCCTGCGAAGCATGGAACCTGAAGATTCCGACATGGTGCTCGAGCTGCCAGATGACGATGCCCAAGCTTTCTACAACACCATTCGAGCGCTGTACGGAGCTGACCCTGCTGCAAAGAACTACGAGGCAGCTGAGATCCAAAAGATTGCTATCGTTGCTGACAAGTACGACATGATTTCGCGCTTCACCTTCGCATCCGCGTATTGGTTTGCAAAGTATGCCTGGACAGACGACCCAGAAGAGACATGGCATCTCACAACTGCAGCATTCTGGCTCAAGAACTCAGATGCTTTCTTGAACTTTAGCAAGAAGCTTGTCAAACAGCTGCAGGAGTCCCACTTGGGCTACATTGCAGACATGCCGGACAAAGTGCTTGGTCTGAGGCTTTGCTGTAAGTTGCGCCCAGGCTCACAAATTGTTCACATTTGGGAAAAGCTAACCGCACACAGTGGCAATCGAGGAACAGCGCGTCCATAGGCTTCTGCACGGTACGAAGCCGAAGGGCCTTTGCCTTTATTGTTTCAGCCGGACAAAGGTTGGGTTTACTGCGCGTGTCAAAGGGTGTAAGCACCGCAAATATCACTGATCGCTTAGGGATGGATTGCCTGATTGGAAACATATGTGGTTAACTTTTCAAGGCATTTTTCTCGGAACTGACATGTTGTTATCGTGGCTGCACTTAGATGCGTAATGTAAATTGCTCAAGTTAGTACACAAACAAACTGGGTCTTTTTAAGTAGTGTGAGTTGTTTGCATGAGGTTCTCAAATCCTGTGATAATGGGGGGAAGTCGTGAGTTGACGTTGTCCACTGCTGCTACCCGATAATTATCCGTACATCCCATGAAGCTGCAAGCTTACGGCTTCACTTCATCAAAGAATAACGATAAATCATCAAACACGAGACCATGAGTGAGCCGCAAAGAACAGGGAGTCAAGGGCACTCAAGAAATAAGTCTATCACCAAAAGTATGCCCCCAAGCGATTGTTGCCGTTGGCTGCTGCTGCATGCTCAAAGACAAGCATCGTTAACATCAGAGCGTTATCACTACTAACTTTATTTCAGCTCGACCCAGATCCTCTACTAAAGGACCTCTCGACCTTGACGAGTGAGCCTTCATTCAAAGCCCAAAGCTTCGCGGACGTTGACTCTGATGCAGTGACCCACTACTATCACCTCAACAAGTTGCCCCTCAGCAGCGCGTAGCCACACATAGAAACAGGATCTCATCGCCTCATCCACGCTCATCCACAGCGACACCGGTGTCACAACTTGGTGAAGTGAGGCCTAAAGACTTCTCATTTCTTCTCCGACCAGAGATTTATCACCCTCTGACTCCGCTCAACATCCCTGTCGCTTTCCGTAGCCCACAGAAGCAGCCTAATCCGGAAGCGCCCATCGAAGAGCTCCTCGCCAACGGTCACTTCAGAGCGGCTGCTATCGCCGCAGTTCAGGAACTTACAGGCTCTGGAGCCAACGGTGGTATCGACCCTACAGACTACAAGAGGATATTTGAGCTACTTTATACCCGGCTAGCATGTCTAACCCTGATTGATGCGACTCCTTTGGCTGCCCAGGAGGTAAAGGCACTGGAAGATCTCAACGATATCAGAAAGTATGTGGATGATACAACCGGGGAACATCTAGCGCCTTGGGAGCTCCGAGTTCTCAATGTACGCCTCCAATCTCTCGGTTTTGGCGACTATCGAAGGGCTGTCATGAGCTACCACGACCTTGCCCGTGAAGCTCGTGGCCGTATCAGTAAAGCAGCCGCTCAGCACGATAACTCGGCAAGAGAACTCTGGAAAGCCCGTCTTCACGACCTTGGCATCCAAGTTGCAGGGGCTCTTATCGAGCTCGAGGATCTGACGGGCGCCGCGCATCATCTGAACACCCTGCGGGATCGGGGTGACGGCAAGATGGCACTTACGAAAGCACTGATGTGGCTGCATCTGGGCGATTCAGACAGCGCGAGGGTTTGTGCACGTCAAGCCGTCGCCAGTGACGAAAATGCAGAGAAGCTTATCATTGCGCTTTCGGACATGGCGGATGCCGAGTACAAGAGCGCGCTTGAGACATGGAAGCAGTTGAAGGAGAGCACGGACGATGAGATGGTCGGCGTCAATATGGCAGTGTGTCTGTTATATCTCGGGAGAATACAAGAGGTACGCTTCATCATTCGAGTAACTAATAGTACGCTAAACTTTCTCAGGGACGTAATATCTTGGAGGAACTCGTCGAGTCGGGGCGATCGTCGCATACGCTATTGTTCAACTTGTCAACCATGTACGAACTGTGTACCGAGAGACACAAGAACATGAAGATCAGGCTGACAGAGCGGGTGGCCGGCACGGAAGCGTCGGCTGCAGGATGGGAAAAGACAAACAGTGACTTTAAATTGTAGTTGTACTTGGACAATACTAGCCCGAATCATGAAGCTCTCTTTCCCCACGTCATCTGTGATACCTTAGTATTTTACAATACTAAGATGAAATGCAATTGCTTGTGGAAGAACAGCTTGATTGACTCGACGGAGGGGCTTCGATCGCTTACCTTCGGATTAATCGATTGCTGAGCGACGTAAGAATAAGCCGGGCGCGCGGGTGTGGGTTCGGCAAAACACTCGATGTGGAATGTTGTCACGCTCGACGGCATGTGAGTTATTATCCTGAAGGCAACGATAATCGATGAGCCCCTAGGACGGTTATGTTCTGATATCGAACCCATAGAAGTCTGACACGCGCCCATTACGACGACGGTTTGGCCGCTGTGCTGTCCAAGCCTTGTCCTCAGGTGAACTGAACGAGCCGCAGTCATGCAACGCTTCAAACACGACATCTTCCGCGCCTCTCATTTCGACAACGTAACTCATGGAACAGAATGAGCAGGGACCTCTCTATATGCGCCCCGGTGGTGCACTTGGCGATTCTGTCCCCTGAATTGTCCAACCATGAGCCACGAACAGAAGCAAGTTGCAACCAATGTTATGTTTAAACCCTTCAGGTAACCCTGAGTCAATATCTAAGGAGGGGGAGGTTTCTAGGACAGAGCCTAACAAGTCTGGCTTAACTATGGTATCTCTAGATTCTATGGTCGAGCTAACAGGAGCATGCCCGCTGTCCTACACCCCTTCTCACCCGGGTAGGTAGACATGATACTTAGTGTAAAAATGCGAGTTTCTACGTTAACCTTGTTCTAATCTTGAGTCCTTAACCTGAACATATGCCCAGATACCTAATGAATGATATTAGTCGATGAAGTTGCTTCATCGCCGAAGCTCCCTGTCCGGAGCTACCCCACACTCCGGCCGTCGAACCTCGGCACGGAGGTCGATCCCGCCGATCTCAAGGATCATTAAAGGCCTGGATCTGGGGAAACATCCACGACTTGTCGCTCTTGTTCAACAACTCAAAATCTCATTTCTCAAGTTCCATAGATCTACTCAATACTGTTCAACATGTCGGATCGCGTCAGTCAACTCGCTGGCCATCTCAACTATCCAAGGGGCCTCCTCGCAGGCCAAGTAGCCATCATCACTGGCAGCGGCCAAGGAATCGGCGCAGAAGCAGCAAGGTTATTCGCGAAAGAGGGCGCAAAAGTTATTGTCGCAGATATTGACGCGGGTGAGGACTTAAATCCACCAAACAAAATATCCCTATCTAACTCCGACTCTAATAGAGAAATGCAATAATGTTGCTGATAGCATCAACAAAGCTGGCGGCAAGGCCATGGCCGTGCCTGGAGATATCCTTAAGCAGGAGTACATCGACGCTCTGATAAAGCGCGCCGCAGACTTTGGCGGTGGGAAGATCAATATCATCGTCAACAATGCGGGTTATACCTGGGACGGCGTCATTCACAAGATGACGGACAAGCAGTGGGATACCATTATGGCTCTGCATTGCACTGCTCCTTTCGCTCTTGTACGAGCTGCAGCACCTTACTTCCGTGTGCGCGATGGTGCTCCTCGCTGCATTGTCAATATTTCGTCCACATCAGGCGTGCACGGAAATGCAGGACAGCTCAATTATTCGGTGGCCAAGGCGGGCATCACAGGCTTCACTAAGACGATTGCAAAGGAGTGGGGGCCTGCGTTCGGCGTGCGGGCGAATACTGTTGCGTTTGGACATATTCTCACAAGGTTGACCGCGGCGAAGGAGGATGGTGCGTTCGTTACTGGACCAGATGGTGAGAAGATCGTGTTGGGCATCCCGGCCAAGCAGAAGCAGGCTGCTGGCGATGCTGCTCATGCGGATATCCCGCTCAGGAGGGCAGGTACTGCGACTGAGGCTGCGAGCGCTGTGCTGGTTGTGGCTAGTCCACTGTTTTCGTATGTAACAGGCCAGACTATCATGGTGACAGGAGGACGTAACATGTAGATACCCATCCAGACCGCAAGTCAGAAAAACAACCCAAAATCCTGTTCAAGAGGGCATCAAGTGACGAAGAAACGTGGTATTAGATTAAACGGTACTATGCTTCCCCAAACGCCCCCATCCAACAAGATGTGTCCCTTTTTTGCCTGCCACTCCCATCCTTAGACCTTGAGCCATAGGTTGAAAACACCCTGGGCGTACTGAACAATCTCGTCGCCTCCCAGCTTGCTCTCGCCGTATAGTCGGTCGACGAACGAGATGGGAACCTCAGCGACGGTGCAGCCCAAGGCCTTTGCGCGCACCATAAGCTCCATCTGGAAACTGTATCCCTTGCTCTCGGTGGTAGCAATGGCCTTTTCCAGGGCAGCACGCTTGTACAGCCGGAAACTACCAGTCAGATCGCTCACACCAGGGCGCAGAACGGTATCGGCGAACAGGTTGGCGCCGCGGCTGACGAACTTGCGCTTGAGATCCCAGCCGAAAACACCACCGTCGCCAGCGTAGCGGGTGCCTGTGACGATGTCGTAGTTGCCCTTCTCCTGGAGATCGACCATCTGGGGAATGAACTTGGGGTGGTGCGAGAAGTCGGCATCCATGATGATGACGAAGTTGCCGGTGACGAACTTGAGACCGTGGACGTAGGCCGTGCCGAGACCAAGCTTGCCAGCACGGGGCTTGAGGAGGATGTGTGGGGAGTAGACCTTGACGAGCTGCTCGGCAACTTCTTGGGTTCCATCGGGGGATCCGTCGTCGACGATGATGAGTTCCCAGTCGAGGTTGCTACTCGAGTTAGCCTTGCATTCAATTCACAGGTGAAAGACAGAAGTGTACGGACTTCTCAGTAAATGTTCGGTTCAACAACCAGGTGATGATGGGCAGGTTCTTCCGCTCATTGTACGTCGGCAGGATAACCGAGTACTTGTTCGCCTTTGCAGCCATGATGGGCGGAATTGTAAAAAGGAGGTTATTGGTTCGAAGGAGGATACGGTAGGAAGGTCAAGAGCTGACCTGAAGAAAATGTAGGTCGAGGTAGAATCTCGAGCGAAAAAGGAGCGTGGGAAATTCGGGCGTTCGCGTTGATAGGTTGTCTCGTCGTGATTCGCGTCAAGCCACTCTAAGGGGACACCTTGAAGCTGGCGATGGGGGGGCCATTCCAAGAATGACTAAGCTCACGATGGTGGGAGCCAGATTGCAACGAGTTAGGTTGCCCCTGAATTGGGTGTGGCTGTGGTGGTTGGTGACTTGTTGTGGCTGGTGAGATACAAGTCTCTGGTTTGGCAGGTGCCGATCTGCTACATAACGCGGCTTTGGAACCCACAACATGCAGGTCATGTCCTGGGATTGCCGTTCTACCGTCATATCATGTTCATGCTATGATCAAATCGAGGCAGGAGAGTCATTTGATGCTGTTTTGTAGCCATTTATCGATGGTTGGCGCTATTGATCGCAAGTGCGTCGTGGCCGTCCGGCAGATTCGAGATCCCTTTCTCCATCGCAGCTCTGCCGTGTAGCCAACACAGAACAGGACCTCACTAACCTCGTTCCCCATCAAGTATCGATACTAAACCCGTGTCTCACTGGTTCCGGCTTTAGATCGGCAGATCGGGCGGCTTGTCTAAGGAAGCTCTCGACACAGACCCACCAAAGCTTCTTGCGGGGAACAAGAACAAGGCAGCTCCATCCTCCACCATCCAATCCAAGATGACGACCAAGTCCGTCCCGATCGTCAGAGTTCACACCGTCACGTACGGGTGTTCCTTGGGCTAGCCTCACAGTCCACAGAGTTGCAGGCCAGTGACGAAAGGGCGCTTTGGCCTTGGCCCAATGCGTGCACCTCTCTACCAGTTCCCTTGCCCTTGTCCATCTCGTCCATGTTCCTCGTCTCTCATTTCTCGCGGGCGAGGAACCTCGATATTGTTTGTGCACCTTCTGCCTCGGTGCTCTTCTGGCTTCTATCGCTGCTCTGCTGCCTCTGTTTCTAGTCATGGATGGGGATGGCTTGTGGAACCGTCGTGACCTCGTGCTTGCCAACCGCCAACCTCACTCATGCTCTCCGTGTCTCATCCCCAACTTGATTTCTCTCCTTCATCAACACCGTGACGCACCATTCTTACCCCCACGATCCCAGTAACAGTGTCGCATATATATTTCATCCATTGTTGACTTTTCCGTGTCGCGTACACTTGCACTTGTAAGCCAGACTCGAGTTGCGACAGCAATTGCTACGTCATCATCATGTCGGACGGAATCGCTCCAGCCATAGACAAAGGTATGTTCCATTGCTAGCCATCCCAATGGCTTCATTTCCATCGCGCTTGATGCGGCGCTGTGCAATTGACATGTTCGCGATGGCTGTCGAGACCTCCATGGCGTATGTACGTGGAGCATTGAGCTGACATTCCGTAGTTGGCGCGCCTGAACTTACGGCCCCAGAAGCCAAGGCTGGCGCTCCCACCATGGACACCACAACAACTTCCTCAGAAACCGCCAAGCCGGAGGAGAGCAAGCTCACTGGTCTCAGCGCTCCGCCCAAGCCTGTCGAGATCACCTCTGTGCCACAGACGCCTATCAACGACATGACTCCAGCTGGCGGTACCCCGCGACCTGTGCTCAATATTGAAGATGAGCCCAAGGAAACGCCAAACAACGAGGATGAGAATGCATTTATTACCGCAGATGCCGAAAAGTCTTCCGCACCTCTTACCTCCGCTCTCAAAGAGGTTTCCATGACGGACAAGCCTGCCGACGACAAGCCCGCGGGCACCAACGACCCCAACAAGCCTGAGGTTAACGATGTCGCTGATGTCGCCGCTGGTGAAAAGCGCAAGGCCGAGGAGCCCCCTGCCGCGACCAACGGCGCCTCTGCTCCCGCTATTGCAGAGAAGTCCTCGTCAGAGGAACGCGCCGAAAAGAAAGCCCGTGTCCAAGACGTTACAGATGAGTCGACGGCCACCGACGACGCTGCGCTGAACGGTAAGCATGAGAGTAGCAAGGTTGCTAAGAAAGACAAGAAAGTTGTCCCTGCTGTTGGAAAGACGGCACGCAAGACGCGAAGTCAAGGCCCAGTTGAAGCCCAGCAGTGATCTTGACCTACAAGCTTTTTTCTTTATTCTCTATAACGGTTTACGAGTGTTGAGCAGAACATAATTTAAGGACAGGACGGCGAAAATGGCGGACGGGAGCCGGAAAAGGAACGAGTTTGCCGGTATCTGCCTGGTACAAGGGTTTATGTGTATATTCGTACGTCAGGTAGTAAACATTGCTTGCATTCATTTGGTGTTCATGTCATAGGTCACTCGTTTGTTGGCCCAGCTCCCCTGGCACAGTAGGGCCTGATCAAGTGCCGGAGACCCATTGTTTCCTTTGATCTAACCGGTATTTTCGGGGTCTGCTTCGGGGAAGTGGAGTAGACCCTAAACGTCAAAGAACAAGAGGATAAGACAACATTCAGGAAATCTATGGCAATATAGGCCAGTTATTAAACTGCTCTCTATAGTTTAGAGCCATTCCCGCTATCCACAGAGATGGAGGCAGGTCATGACTTGTCTGCCATTTGTTGACAAGGCAAGAAGTTCACCCCAGAGATGCACGGAACAGAGCGAGGTGAAGACGAGTAGCGAGTGTGAGAATCCGGACAAATCTGGTGTATTGACTGGGTCTCGACGCTATGCTCTTCTCAAGGCCGGCACTCGTGGCGATTGATGAAAGAAGCTGGGACCACTCTTCATCCACACCAAAGACCAACAGCCCGTAATCCAACCCTTTTGGAAAGCAAAACCACTTCGCTTTGCGTTCTTACATATTCTCGCTGGCTTATTGACAGTTAATGAAGCAGGTTTCGACTACGAGTCGAAGTGAACTCTCTCACAATGAATAAGCCTTCGATTTGAGTTCAGACTACACGATCTCGCTGTTCGCTATTCCACATTTCAACATGAACACCCTTACTTTCCTAACCTTTCCAGTCATAAGAGCGCGAGATATTAGTCACAACACCATACCAGACCTGACCGACTCCCGTTTATACCATGTATACAGCCTACATTTGGAGGAAACACTTCAGTTGCTATACCTCGTGCTACAGTTGGCATGCAAAAGTTCCGACAATCTCTTACTTTCTTGCTTTAATCTAAGGTATTATGTAACTTTATATAATGTTACAAACAGTTTTATCCTGAGTATTTACCAAGAAAAAAAACTTAGATTACTATAAATTGTTTACATTTCTATATATTTATGCTATCATATTAAAGTAAATAGCGTCACCCGATATCGGAACTTTTGCACGGAACTGTACTATGGGTGCGGCCCTTGCAGACACTGCTTTCGCGTCAAATCATGCAGACATTAATGAGTACAGAATTGCAGGATGCATTGGCCCTTGCGTGATTTGGCCAGTACCTCGTATGGTGTTGCTTACAGACTTGATCGACCTAGTTCAAGGCAGACACGATAAGTCGGTATGATGAGATGGTATTCATTGAAGTCGAACAGCTGCTCGAGCTGGCTGCCTGGTCCAACTTCCAACGAGCCGTCCTTAGTAAAATGCTTTGCAGCTCGTTTCAACCGATTGCTCAACCTTCCAATAATCTATCGGCGAAAAACAAGCCTCTACTGCAACCACATAGCTGCGTGATACACGGAAGAAGCGGACCACAGACCTTTCTGCAATCGCGAAGGGTCGCATCAGAAAGCGCACGACTGGATTCCCTAGTGTTGACATATTCGAATGCTCACGTTCAACCAAGCAAAATTCCTCTGTCCCTCTTCCAAGACAATCCAGGACTTGCTACTGCAGAACATGGCATGGTATCTGTTTGATTCCATCCAGAACGGCGAAGATTGGGAGCTAAATTTATCGTCATTGATCAACACTGGAAGGGGGTTTGTGGAGGTAGAGATGATGAATATACATCTAGGTAGATTAAATGGCCTCAATAATTTGATTCTTAGTTGCGAATGATTACATCGGATTTACTCGCAATTTGTAAGTAACCATTACAATTATGGATGGCCGGTACTCAACTGACCCCTTGCAACGTCGTCCAGTGTAGTACTAAGCCCAGGTGTTGGAGCCCCCATATCCGATGATAGGTACTTGAGACGAGCACATCTAATCTATGGTGACGATGTCAAATCCTCAACTACATTCGAGGTATATTGGTATTTCTATTGGGTTTTCTAGCTTGATATAAGGACTTGTAGAAGTAGAGAGTGTGGTTTTGCTATGTCGCCCCCCCGCTTAGCGGTTGGGCTGACATGCGATCGGTTACTTGAAGAAGGCAGCAGGAAATGTGCCCTTTTGGCTACTTTCTGGTCTGATCCAGGACCTCGTTTCATAAAGCATAATAAAGAAGGACTAAATGACCCTTGCATTAGACATATTTTCATCCTGTTCCAACAGGGTTCGGCACTTTCGGCGCCCGATTACACCGGTAATGGAGAGGATTAGATCAGACTCAACCCACGTACCCTGTAACACTTTTAGCACATGACTACAGAATTTATCTAACCCAACATCATCCGCAGTCACTGACTATAGACTCATGACATCAAGGGTGAATCAACTATATGTGCACTGGCTCGGGGTTTCTAACGACATCCGCTTACTAGCAGCAAGATGGCCAGGCGAGCTTACACAGCCTAGGGCGTCATAAAAAAGCTTGACCATATGGCCGACGGGATGCAAAGGATTAGGTAAAGGAATGGCTAAATCAACACAAGAATAGTCTAAGCATTCCAGTCCTTCAATTTAGAATGGCCAAGTTTTCTGATACCCCGAGGACAGCTTTGATCCTCATTGTATCCACACGTGCAAAACAAGGACCCTCTCGGCATCAAAGAGCGAGACGCTGACGTTTTACTCCACTGAAACGTAAGGGGAGGCCAAGACAAGATCTACCAGGTACCAAGAGCCAAAGATTCTGTTCATGAGGCGGATACAGATGTGGGAACTCAGAATATTGGGCGATCCTCCACGCGTTGTTTGCTAGCTGGTAACTTCAACTAGCAAAGCCTGATCACACATCTATGCAGCTGGCAGAAAAAACATGGAGAACATCTGATTAACATCTCTCAAGGAGAAGGATACAAGAACCTTTCTTCAGAACATCACCTGATCTGATAAGTTTCGAGACTATCTAGGCTCAAACCTTGAGCTACGAGACTATTGTGCTTCGTTCTAATCTTTCCTACGTTGGCCAATATAAAGATAGGCATGGATGAAAGCGCATGTTTCCAATATTTGCGGAACATGAATTATTGTTCTCTTCCTAACGCAAACCAAAGCTTGTTATAGGCAACAATAGACTGGTCTACCACAAAACTATATCATGGGGTCTAGTATTAGTTATATGGTTGGAATATGCCTTTGAATATAAATGCAAAGACAGGTTAAGAGATAAGTTTCTCTTCTTTTTTCTGGCTAGCGATTTCCGAGGTTCCAACAAGCCTTGGTACTAAGCTTGAAAGGACCCAATACGGAGACCACTGAGAATTTGCCGATTTGACTGGAGTTATTTTCCCAATTGCGATCGGTTGCGCGTCATATCTGTACAGATATGTCATTGAACATGGACTATTTTACTTGGTATAGCGGCGAATGGGCTAGTGTAGGTACGAGTTTGGATTATGATTATGGGGAAGAGAAGAGTGAGATTCGAGGCGGTACCGGCGCCAATGTCAGAAACAGATGACACGGGATAAATTGCTGCTGGACTAAACGTTACATCAATCCATGCCAGGTACGGAGTAGAATGAATGTGTGTCATGTCTTAAGAGGCCGCGTTGAGAGACCAAGAGAATTAAAAAAAAGAGGACCTGAAAGATCTGAAGGAACATGTGTAACGTAGATCGATCAACGTTGACGCGAACGTTAACGAAGGTTCCTTTTGGGCGAACATCACATCACTTTCCTCTTATGGAAGACAATGCTGCAGCAGAGAGGTGCTGGTTTGTTCGTATTCCTACCATTTTCTTCAGGGAAAAAAATATCATCCAGGGATCCATGAAATCCATGCAGGGGCGAAGGCCAAGAGGGCGTGGCTAATGCATAAGCTAGGACAAGAGCGATGATTGGCTGATGAGGCCTCACAATGACTCCCCGGTTGGAGAGAATCCCCACTACAGCGGGTCGGTGCGTCAAAAATAGCAGCAAGGCCTGGGTCTACAGTTAGGTACGTCTTATCCCCACGGAGGCCGCGTGCCAGGGTAGATAAAAAAAAGAGGGTGGTTTGCGAATTGTCTTCTCTTTCAGGGACGAATCAGCGGTTGGAGGGTGTTTATGCGCAGGTGTACTGTACGGGGTCAAGTGTTGGTACTTTTTTTTTGCAAAATTCTGCACCTTTTTGAGCATAACAGTGTAGAGTAGGTAGATCAGTTGACAGCGATGATCACAAGCAGTCTCGATCATTCTACGGATACTTCTATAACAGTTAAGACAGCTAGCGCCTGACTTCAGCTCTCTTAAAACAGGGGACTTTTTATTGGCCCTGGGTAGGATTCGCTGCCACATTCAATAGGATTGGATGCCAAGCTTTTCCGTTGATGGCCTCCTACTGTATCCGTAGAGTACTCTCTAGCTTCACTTAGGTTTTGGCTTCTCCCCAAAAAGAAAAAGTGTCTCCCCCATGATAATGGGATCCATATCCATCCCATCCCATCCCATGTCAGTGTCAATGTCATGGCTCCTTAGTCGGCACAGGCCCTCCACCCCCAGCCCTACTTTTACCCTTTAACTACTTGTTTACCTCTACTCCTCCCTACCTCACGTTACGTTATCTGCTATCTCTCCGTATCATCGGACACTATCCAATTCCTTTGTCTCTCTCTTGCATCCTTTCTCCTCATCGTCGCTTGTTCCTGAGTGACGCCATCTCAATCGTTTCGCCCCTTATTGGAGCTCCATCCTCTCGCTCACGGACCTGCCGGACCTCTTTGCAACAACGACCCTCGTTTTTCCAAGGGCTCTTTGTTGACGACGATAAATCTATCAACCGGCGCTTGACATCCAACGTTGATATTCTGTCCTGTCGCCCTCACATATTGCGCTTCGCCAAGTCTAATCTCCTCCGCGACCCATCATCTTAACCCCTGCGTATACGAGATTCTCCCCCATATACGCCGTTAGAACCGATTCTACTCCGTACACACGTGGCCAACGTCGAAGCCAGAGATTTTGGAAGTTCGTCGGCGCAATACACTTCACAGTTGCACATTTGAGTTAAGCCCCAACGTCTTCGCCCATTGGCGGAGCCCGCGCGCCCAATATGGATGATTCAACCCGCCTGCATGGCCGGGAGGATGCCGGTCATCAGTTGCTGGATCTTCTCCAGGAACCCTTCAGTGCACAGGTACGCCTTGTGGCTTTCGACAACGTCAATCCCGCGCTTTACTGACGTTGCAATTCTTAGCTACAATCTGCCTCGCTAGTCTCAGCTTTGGCTACCTCGATTCCCATCACACTCGGTATCGGTATTATCTTTTCGATCTTGCGACCTTACCACCAGGCCATTTACGCTCCCAAGTTGAAACATGCCGACGAGAAACACGTACCGCCTCCTATAGGAAGGGCCCCGTGGTCGTGGATCACGACACTATGGCGAACCAAGGAGGTACAGCTCGTGCCTTTGATCGGTCTGGATGCTACCATCTTCCTCCGTTTCGTCCGCATGTGCCGCAACATGTTCCTCACTCTCTGTATCACTGGTGTTGGAATTCTTCTTCCGATCAACGTGACGAAATGGCAGCAATTTAAGGGCGACAAGAACGACAACTGGGTTCTCAATATTACTCCTCTTAGCGTATGGGCCCCAGCAATTTGGTCACAGGTTGTCATCGCTTGGTGCTTTAACTTCATTGTGATTGGTTTCCTCTGGTTCAACTACCGTAAGGTCCTTCAACTCCGGCGCAACTATTTTGAGAGCGAGGATTACCAAAAGAGTCTTCACTCCCGTACTTTGATGGTAAGAAAGGCATAAATTTCTGGGAAGCAAGCACATACTTACCTTAAATCGCAGGTGTTCGATATCCCCAAGAAGGGTTGCTCTGACGAAGGCATTGCGAGAATCATTGACCAAATTGCTCCCAACTCATCCTTCGCTCGAACTGCCGTTGCCCGAAATGTCAAGGAACTTCCGGATCTCATCGCACAGCACGACCATGCCGTTCGTAAGCTTGAAAAGGTCTTGGCTAAGTACCTCAAAGACCCCAACAACGTTCCCGTTGCTCGCCCCATGTGCAAACCCTCCAAGAAGGACCGATCATATGGAACTTATCCCAAGGGCCAGAAGGTGGATGCCATTGAATACTACACACAGCGAATTCGTGACCTCGAGATTCATGTCAAGGAAGTGCGCTCAACAGTGGACAAGAGAGGCTCAATGCCCTACGGTTTCGCTAGTTACTCGGATATTGCAGAGGCTCACGGTATCGCTTATGCTTGTCGCAACAAGAAGCCAGTTGGTGCCACAGTTAAGCTTGCGCCTCGACCTAACGACATCATCTGGGAGAATATGCCTTTATATAGCAGCACGCGAGGCCGAAGACGGTGGGTCAACAACTTCTGGATCACTCTCCTGACACTCTTCTGGATTGTTCCTAACCTTGGAATCGCCATCTTCCTCGTCAACTTGCAGAATTTGGGCAAGGTCTGGCCCGCGTTCAGAACTGAGCTTGCTGCCCATCCCAAGGTCTGGGGTGCGGTTCAGGGTATTCTCTCGCCAGCTATCATGTCTCTGACCTACCTCATTCTCCCCACCATCTTCCGTCGACTCTCCATCAAGGCTGGTGACCAGACGAAGACGGGGCGAGAGAGGCACGTTTTGGCCAAGCTTTACTTCTTCTTCGTATTCAACAACTTGATTATCTTTTCCATTTTCAGTGTTATCTGGACTTTTGTGTCCAACGTCGTTCAAGATACAACTGGAGAGTCTAAGGAGGATGTTTGGGAGTCCATCAAGAAGAACGACATTGCATCTGGGCTGTTCGTGGCCCTCTGCAACACTAGCCCATTCTGGGTGACTTACCTGCTCCAGCGCCAACTTGGTGCGGCTATCGACCTGGCCCAAGCCTGGCCTCTGGTCCAGGCCTTCTTCCTCAAAAAGTTCTCGAGCCCAACACCTAGAGAACTCATTGAACTCACCGCCCCACCACCTTTCGAGTACGCCAGTTACTACAACTACTTCCTTTACTATGCTACGGTCACCATGTGCTTTGCCGGTATTCAGCCTTTGGTTCTTCCAGCAACAGCCCTTTACTTCCTTATCGATTCATGGCTCAAGAAGTATCTTCTTCTTTACCGCTTTGTCACCAAGACCGAGTCTGGAGGAGCGTTTTGGTCCGTCATCTTCAACCGCTTCATCTTTGCAACCATGCTTTCCAACCTTGTAGTCATGTTGACTTGCTGGGTGCGCGGCAACCAGTCGACGCATATCGAATTCTTCAGTCTGGTGCCCTTGCCATTCATCATGATCATCTTCAAGATCTACTGCAACCGAACTTTCAACACTAAAATTACATACTACAGCATCGTCGATGTTACCAAGAAACCCGAGAACGGAATTGACCCAATGGAAAACCGTATGCGGAGTGAACGATTGGCGACACGGTTCGGTCACCCAGCACTTTACCGACCTCTGATCACCCCCATGGTTCATTCGACCGCGCAGAATCTTCTTCCTGCCATCTACAAGGGTCGTCTCAGCGATGGTAGAGACGCGAACACCGACGATATGATGACTATGAGTGGTTACTCGGACATGGTTTCGCTCGATCCTATGCAGAAAGGACGACCCGGCAAGGCTGCCAACAACGTCCCTGGCTTCGAGTTCGTGTCGGACACTCAGATGGACTTTGAGTATTACAAGAACCGAGCCGAATTTGCTGAGGATCACGGTGGAGGTGAGATCTATGGTCGCCCTGGCGAGATTGGACGCCCCGGTACACCTGGATCTCTGGACGGTAGCGAACGCGGTTCTCGACCTGGCACACCTGTCGGCGCTGGCCGCTCTGCTTCTCCTTTTGCAGGCGGATTGGCTCAGCAGCAGCGTTTGATGTCTCTTGCTAGCAATGTCAGCGACACAAGCTATGGCGCCTACCGTCCAACGGGCCCTCCCAACACCGGGTTTACCCAGCAAACGACCATGGGCTCGGAGTCCATCAATCGCAGCCGCAGCCCATTGTACTCTCATGACAACGGAAGCTCGTCCGGCCTTGGACTGATACAGAACGCCGCAGCTCCTGCGTATAGCAGCAACATAAGTACACCGGGCCGCCCAACACCGGCTCAATCACCTGGGCCTTCGGTCGGCGCTATGGGCGGAGGACCTCAAGGCTATAGTGGTCTTGCTCAACATGAGGCAGAGCCTGATGCAGCAACGTATGACTACTTCCGAGGCAGCAGCCGCCAAAGAAACCCCGGCGAAGGATGGTAGATCCGTCCCACATAAAGGGGAAATTTCCCATTGCATAAATTTGCGCGGCGTTCGGATAGATTGGGACAGGAATCCTTTGAATTGTTGTGGAATGGGGTGGGCTGATGTGAGATGATCTGGGCACACCTGCAAGCAGAATAGAACATTTTGGATTATACGTTTTAATGCACAATAGCCCTACCATTTATCATTGAAAGATGTATGTTATCTGTACGAACTGGTGATGTTGTCTGTCGGATCTTGTGAAGATCGTTGCCTGTCCACGAATGGTGGTCATGGCCGCAAGTGGACTTGTCAACTGTGTTTCTATACGTGGATCTTGAAAAGGCAGAAGCTTATAGGTATTACATGGTACTTTTATCTTGTGAGTGTTCTTAGGTAAAACGTCACAAAGAAAGTCTAAGCTACTATTTCGCTGTCACTAGAGCTGTATGTCAGTAGACCTTCGAAAATCACAGCCCTTATCTATTCATCACTAAACTTTCCCACCTCATGCAACCGCTTCATAAACATATCCAAATCCTGGGCTAAATTCTCCATGACTTGATCATCAACAACACCATCACCCCACGATATTCCCAAAGTCAAGGTACCGTTCTTAACACTTACCACACTAATACTCATCGGATCACTAGCAACCATGACTCCATTCGTGAACAGCGCACGCGAGATGCTCCTTTCCCCATCGCCAGGAACCAGAGTGCCAACGTTACTAACTTCCCACGTCCGAACGCGCGGCCGACCGTCTTTCTTTCGAATGAGTGCTGGCCAATCTGTAACATCCGCCAGTGCCTGGATATCATCGTTTACTGGGATTGTGGATGTCTTTTGCTTGAGCTCGGTCTTGATCTTTCTTGCGTACTTCCAGAAATGATCGTCTATATCACCCTTTGAGCTTCGAAAGGGGACAATTGCTGATGAAGAATGCTCGTGTCTCGTGCCAGTCACACATACAAACAATGCTTCTTTGACGGCAGGGTCAACAGTGGGCGATATATATGGACGCATGCTTATGGGCGTGGAAGACGAAAAGCCCGGCGCATCCGGGACACGACGCGATAGCGATACAAGGATGAGAGTGTGTAAAAGACAAGTGATTGATGTTCCGTGAGAATGTGCAGCTGCAAGAGCACTCGACACCACTTCCGCTGGGATATCTACAGTACGCAGGCGAGCCTTGTGGGGGCGCTCAAAGTCGACGGGTTCGCCAGACCAAATCGGTTTGGGCGCGGGACTAAGGAAGGAAGGTCGGTTTCGGTTCCAGAACTTGGTGACTCGGAAAGCTAGAGTGTTTGTATAGTCTATGACCTTTTCTTGAGGTTCGGGCAGGGTTGGCAGTTCGGGAAAGCGAAGAACGCTTGGGGATGAAGGGTTTGGAGGAAGATTGTTCAGATGAGCAAGAAGCTTCTCATGAAACAGCCTTCCACCCATACCATCCATAAGAGAATGATGAAAAGCAAAGACAACGTCTTCGAAACCGGGCGTTTCTCCTGGCCTGAGGACAATGGCCCGCCAAGGAGGCCGAGTCTCAACGTCCTGCCAAAACTGATCATGACACCAGCAATGTACGTCCTCCAGAGACTTCTCATAATCTTCCTCGGCGCAAGTGCGAAACTCGACAAAATCTTCGAGCTTCATCTCGGGAACATGAGTAAAGTAGGCTGTTAAACTGCCCTCACCTCGAATGCCTACTCGCAGTATAGGGTTATCATTGATAAGATTCCCGATAGCTGCGAGAATAGCTTCGTTTGAAGGAGGCGTGTTCGGAGGGAGAGTATATCGCGCTGATACAATAACGCAGCGATATAGACCCATTAAATGATAGGCGGAAGTCCCGGTCTCTCTAAGAATATGTTGGTTGGGTGGTTGAGAAGATAGTAAATAACTTACAGAAGGCCCAAACGCCGGACCGTACTAATACCAGTCGTGGATGCCATTTTTCATCAACAAGAGGTCAATCTGGATCGAGTATACCCGAGACTGCCTCTTGTAGTATTTAGTAAAAAGACGGTATTTTGTCTCTTTAAGTTCAGAACCTCACTTGAGTCGCATACACTGAAGCGTCGTCATAGTGTTACGAAACCCAGATGAAGTGGGATGAACTGGGGTTACGGAATCCCGTCTCACGTAAGCCAATCACCTACTTTATCTTTGGAGGCATGATTAAGGCACAGATGATAAGGAGCCCGCGGCCTGCCGAGACTATAGATGAGGCTTCAGCTGAAGGACAAAATCACCATGTGAATGTTTGCGAAGCGGCAGGCAGGCAGGCAGGCAGCAAATCAGTTTTAGATACCTACATATCAGGAAGGTCGTTATGCCTCTAAATGGACGATGAGGACAATTTTTATATACTTTCAAGACAATATATTCTAGGTTGGCATCGTTTTTAACATTGGTATGAAAGACATCCCGCATCGACTCATGAAATCCGCTGCGCCTTCAACTATACGTCAAAGTAGCTATTCTCGTTCGAGCAGAGGCGTATTGTTTTTAATTTAATTTTTTTCACTGGACGTCAGAACGCTATTTCTGATCCTGCGAATCATAAATATAGAAAATAGCAGCAGAAAGGATCCATAGGGCGACATGGATTTCAAGAGTCGATATGGTACTCGCTATTTCCTGGGAAACCCGCCTGAGCCGTTGAAGGACATGGGAAATTTGAGTGATGAGAAAACCTCCAGGGTGAATAAAGATGTACTGAGACATGTTCAAAGCTGCAAGTACAAAGATTGGTCTATCCTTTCTTTGAACGAATAGTGAACAAATCATCTGGTGATGTGTTATGTAGCGTAGCATGGAGTTGACGAAAACGGTGGGACTCCGCCGTTATTGACGGGGACGGGAGGGACGCTAATATAGGAACCCCAACCCAAAGCCAAGCTGCTTCGCGAGCCTCCAACGCGTTAAACCACCCGACAAAAACATTTAATAAATCAATTTTTGCGCGCTGCTGGTGTTTTTAGTCACTACTGTACAAAATACGACACCTGTCCGAACATCCAACTTACATACCCAGACATACCTACACGACCTTTTCCTTCACGAGTTTGCTGCTTGTCTGTCCAGCTGTCTGCCTGTCATCGCCGTCGCGATGCAATGAACGCGCTGTCCCGCGACGACGAATAATGTGCTATCGACTACACTATACCTACATATAATCGCCTAAACTATCTTGGCAATGGATCGCGACAAGAGCTCGTTCATCGAGCGGCCTAGTCAGCTTGTTGTGAAGCAGTCTGGGAGAAAGCCTCTTTTCGCAAGCAACATCCCGCGGGGAAACGACAAAAACAAAGAGAACGATCAATCACAGCAGAGCAATTCAAAACTTCGCTCTAGTATACAAAGCAATGGATTTGCGCGATCGACAACGTCAGACTTAGAGAGGAGAGGGAGCGCCGGCAGCCTTGGATCTCGCGACAGCAAATTACCTACACCAGGGTTTTCCTCGTCCACCCGAAAACGACTCTCCATGTCCGATGCTTTCCGCCTTGCTACCAGGGAAGTCGAGAGTGATAATGAAAGCGAAGCAAGTCAAGCTATCGATGCGTCACCGAGTCCAGCCCCGCGAGTCTGGCGTGAACGGCACGATGGGGAGGGAAATCAGATGAGGCAGGCGTTGAACCACGATCACTTGGATACGAAAGCACCGAGTCGACCTTTTTCGCGAGGCTCGCTCGCAGCGTCTAGGATACCTGAAGCGAAGAACTCGCCATCCCAAATCGCATCGCCGCGACAACGCAGCTTTTATGGGAAGTCGCGGGCAGGGCTTTCTTTTGGACCTAAAGAGTCTACAGAAGAGAACAGTGCACCTGCCAATGGAGTCAGAGCTGAGACTCGGCCAGAAAGTGTGGCTGGAAGACCGAAATCAGGTTCAAATTTGTTGCGGCACATGCCTTCGAAAGATGACCTGACAAATCAAGGACGAATTCCAGCGCTTGTTCCTGGCATAGATGACCTGTTACCATCGATCGAGGGTCCGGAAGCCCATAACGAACCAGCCGATTCACAGCCTAATGGGCAAGCATCCCCCGAGAAGAGCTTCGCATGGCAGGTAGATGAGGACTTTACGGCTGGGGATTTACAGGTCTCGGATAGCCCAAGGCTTCGCATGGGCGCACGCCCATTTGCAAACCGGATTCATTTTGACGAAGGCAGTGAGATTGATATCAACTCGCGGACGAGGGTCGCACCGCCCGGAGCGCGCAACACCAAACTCGACGAGATTCGGTTGCGGGAGGTCAAGACAGGAAGCGACATTCCCCTTGAACCATCGCGACCTCATAATACAAAAATAGACGAGATACGGGAGCGTGAGGAGAAGGTTGAACATCAAATACCTATACCTGATAGAAATGCGCCGAGACCGAGAAATACAAAGCTGGACGAGATACGACAGAGAGAGGTTAAGGGCATTCCCAGAAGGTCGATAGCCTCAATTAGGTTGGGCGAGATTCGCGAGCAAAATGCAATGAGTCGCTCACGCTCTCCAGAAGAAAACCGTCCTCAGACGAGCCGAGGCATGATCCTAGAGGCAAAGTCAACCACTGAAACCGAAACGAAAGAACCGCCTCGACCAAAGTCTGCTTTCGAGATGACCGGTGAGAGGATACCCGACACGCCTGTGACTATATACAAGTCACAGCGAGCAAGTGTAGAATCGCGTCACAAGGAGGACAGTGACTCCAAGGATGATGCAGATCCTGCGCGACCTGGCCTGTCACACAGACGTACTGACTCCCGAGACGTGCTACGACGCCTAGCCAGGGCTACCAGTTCCAGTCCCGCGCCAGAAACTGAGCCGCGACAGCTGGCCGACAGTGACAAGCCCATTTCTTTACCTTTGGATCCCAAAGCCGACACTGTATCTGCAATTCCCCTACCCGCTATCAGCAATGGCCTGCGCAACCGTCAACATCGCTTGAACCGAGATTCTGATTCGAAACCTACAGTTGGATTTGCTGGCCTGCCTCGAAGTCGTTCCACAGACTCTGTTAAGAGCAAGAAATCCATGAATTCAGAGGCGGATCCCACGGACCGCATCGCAGCGGAAGTTAATCTCTTTGCGCCTGGAGATAATCAGTCTGAAAAGGGTTCTGCGAAGGCGTCATCACCAGAGCCAGATTCTGACGATGGGAGAGATCTTGAGGCGACGCCTCGGCCACCGAAGCCGGATCCCCTGACCATGCCCACGCCAAAGGTCACGGGCGCGTACGTGGAAACACCTGCAACTGTCAAGGTGGAGAGATTCGAAGTGAAGGACAAACAAGAAAAGTCAAAGAGAGAAGAAAGGCCGCTGCGACAAAGATCTGCATCGTTCCGTGACAAGAAGACGGAGCATGTGATGAGTGGTAGCGATAGGGACACAGCGTCAGATCCTGGGACGGACGATAAACCTAGCACCAGGACTTCGTCGAGCGGGGTGAGAAGACGGCGCACTCGTTCTCTTTCGCGGCGCCGTGGAACACTTAAAAACTCAGCAAGGCTTCCATCGGTCAAAGACGATCTTAAAGAGCTTCAACGCGCTCATCACATTGAGGATTCAACATTGGATGATCTTGAAGCGGTTCTCCTCGGCCGCAAAGCCCCATCTCAACAAGTTGAAGCCCTGCTTGATCAGTTACCTCACAACCCGTCACTTGACGACGATTGTGATTTCGACTTGGAGCTCGATACCAAACTCAACACACGAACCAACCAGATCGACCCTCAAAGCAACGATAACTCTGATCTGGATCGTCTCACCCGCATGAACAATACCCTCAAGAGTAGCCTCTACGGCATTCACACTGCTGCAAGAGGCATTGAACGTCTCTCTGATCAGGTCAATATTAAGAACAAGGCTGCCGAGAATCAGGCAGCGGAGGAAAAAGCAGCCGAAGAGAAGTCTGCCGAGTTGAAGATACCGAAGGAAGAGGCGTCTGAGAAAAATCTCCTTGACATCATCAAGCCTGAGCCGTTGCCTGAAAAGATGACCGCCCTCCATGACAGCCACGGCGCGAACATCGCCTACATCACGCACCCTGATACCAAAACGGTATCTTACGTCCGTTTTTCTGTTCCACAACTCTACCACCGCAAGCCATACTTCCGATTCACTCTTCTCGGCCTTTTGCTTTTCCTCCTCGCACTCTGGTACGCTCTCGAATCAGCCATGTGCGCCAAGTTCTGCCGCCCAACCCGTTGTGGCAGCACTCCCTGCGTTTGGTCTGTCGACGATCCGACCTTTGGCAACGCAATCCCCGTGAAGCTTGACCAGTGGACCACAGCCGGTCGTGGACGCATTTTGGCCGACCAGGCCAAGGAGGAGGTAGCGGATTGGTTCGCCGACGTCAAGGACTTTTACTACGATCGCAAGATCACCGACATTGACATCCATGGACTCTCGTTTGAGCAGAAGCGTCAGCATCGTCGACGTCTCCGCAAGAAGGGGCTTGTAAAGCCTCGTGTAGAGACCCCAGAGCAGCGCGCAAAGTGGGATGCGTGGCGACGAGCACGACAGGAGCAAGAGCGGCAACAGGAGGCGAGGGAGATGGGCTACGATATCAGTGGCGATGATGATGAGACTATTGGAGGAGACCAGAGGGTTTGGTGATATACCTCCCTGTCTACAATGATGAGGGTGGTGGTTCAGTATGTACCCAAAAGGGCGTTTACGTTGCTTATAAAATGGATATCCCGGAAGCGGGCGTTTGAAGTGGTATTCTCGAACTCTTTTAGTAGTAATGACAATAGATGGTGGTGATATTTTCAGATGGTATCAACCTCTAGCCCATATAAAGAAAGCGGTTGTAACCCGCAGTGCATTTTCCCAAATCCTAACGCCATGCGCCTGCAAAGATCGGCCTCTTAATCCTCAATACCACCCCATTCATCATTATCCTCCTGCTCATCACCACTAGCAGCCTGAACCCACGGCAACCTCTCGTCCTCGTAACACTCGACAGCGCGCGCCCTCACAGGCTTGACAGGACATGTCTTGAGCGCAAGAACCACCTCTCCCAAGCTCTTAACGAAGGTCTCAGCCTCAGGCTCCTTAAGCGCCTCTTCGCGCTCCAGCTCGTCGACCCAGATATCCATCGCATGCAGTCGAATACCCACAGGCGTCTTGCGCATATCGCCCTCCTTGTCGAAAGGGTACTCGGCCAAAACGCCAACAATAGCCTCGACATCACCGTCCTTCCAGCCACGCTCCCGAGCAAGGCGCACGTGCGAGGCGAAAACGCGACGGACGAGGAGAAGGAACTTCTCAAGGCGGTAGACATCGATGTCTGTCCACTGGGCGCCGACAACAGCCCAGAAGCCGCGCAGCCAAGGAATAGCGCAGGCGGGCTTCAGGGTGAAGAGGAGGTTGGCGAGTTCGGTCGCAAGACGTTGCTGGGGCAGAGGACGGTCGGTCATCCATAGCGCGTAGAACAGGCCCTTCCAGAGCTTCTGGGCGTCGACGTCGGAGATGGTTGAGCGCGATGAGAGGAATGATGAGAGAGATTCTAGAGAAGAAGTTCGGAGTTTGCGGTCTAGACATGAGTTAGCAAGAGCTGACAAGACGAACAACTGGTTTGGGGGACGGACCGCTTGAAGCGAGGTTGCGGATAAACGGCATTTGGGATTCGTGGGCTGCCATTGTAAAAGGCTAGAGCGTCAATGGCTCTTATTTCGTGTTTTATATGACGATCAGAGTTGCGTTGGTGGGTTGGGTTAGGGTGCTGCAAAGAAAGTCGTTGGTGATAGTCGGGTTGGTGTTGAAGATGTAAAAGATCCCTATGCTGGACAACTTTTTTTCAAGGTCAGAGGTGGGATGTCGGATCTAAGTGGGGGCTTCACCGAGAAGTGGGGCCGGACTCTTTTGGATCTTTGTTAGGGACTTTGAGGTTGTCGAATTCCAGGCCAAGAGTGAACAGTGCATAATTACCAGCGTATGTCAAACCACTAAATACTCTCACAAGAGTTGCCATGAAGTCGCGCAGGCGTCCAGAGGCCCTATAACTATACTTTTGCCAATGTAGGTTGCTGTGGCCGGTTCAGTTGACAGCCTCATTCTTCAAACTCATAGATTTACAAAGTCCGATTTTTGCCTCATCTTATTCAACACGTTCCTCGTGTTACCAGACAGTCCATATATTCAATATCAAAGTCCTTCTTAAATGTCAATGAACGTCCAACTTCACAAACTAGGACGTCTCAGGCTTATTCAGCTACGATTTATATCGGCCACTACCTTCCAGCGAATGACCCCGCGCGGGGCATCCACATCAACGTTGACCGCGCCCAAATTTTTGAGGTCTCCATTTCGTCACTTTTCATTCCTCCCATTCCCTTCAAAGCACCAAGCTCTACCTTAATTATCAGCCCAAGTGCTGATTCTAACACCCCCACTCTCCAGAGATCGAGGTAGAAACTTCAGTTATGGCATCCCCCGCAGGCGAAACCGCCGCTACAGGCGAAGCGGCTCCCGCGGCGTCCTCGCCCCCCGTCGCTATTGTCTGCGTAGGCATGGCAGGCAAGTCACAGCCATGAGCACCTGCGCAGTACTATATCTAACCTTCTCTTAGGATCTGGAAAGACGACCTTCATGCGACGCATTAACGCTCACCTCCATCAGAACGACACTCCTCCATATGTCATCAACCTCGATCCCGCTGTGTTGTCTGTTCCCTTCGAGTCCAACATCGATATCCGCGACTCGGTCAACTACGAGGAGGTTATGAAGCAGTACAACCTTGGCCCCAACGGTGGAATTTTGACGTCGCTCAACCTCTTCGCTACAAAAGTTGATCAGATCGTCAACCTGCTCGAGAAGCGCGCCCAGCCCGACCCCGAGAAGCCGGATCGCAAACCTATTGATAGAATCTTGGTCGACACACCTGGTCAAATTGAGGTTTTTGTCTGGTCCGCCTCTGGCACTATTCTTCTCGAGTCGCTTGCGTCTTCTTTCCCCACCGTCATCGCCTACGTTATCGATACACCGCGAACCGCGTCAACTTCGACGTTCATGTCCAACATGCTTTACGCCTGCTCTATCCTCTACAAGACCAAGCTCCCTATGATTCTCGTCTTCAACAAGACTGATGTCAAGGACGCCGAGTTTGCAAAGGAGTGGATGACCGACTTTGAAGCTTTCCAGGAGGCACTACGAAAAGATGAAGAGTCAGATGAGCTGGGTGGTGCGGAAGGTGGTGGACATGGTGGAAGCGGATACATGGGCAGCCTACTCAACTCGATGAGTCTTATGCTGGAGGAGTTCTATGCGCATCTCAGTGTCGTCGGTGTGAGTTCACGACTGGGTACTGGCGTGGATGAATTCTTCGAGGCTGTCGAGGAAAAGAAGCAGGAGTTTCTGCGCGACTACCTCCCAGAGCTCGAGAGGAAGAGGGCAGAGCGTGAGGAGCAGAAGAAGGCCACCCGCGAGAAGGAGCTGGATAAGATGATGCAGGGCATGTCGGTTGGTGGTCTACCGGTAGCAAAGGAAGAGGATGAGGCAGACGTTGCCAGCGACGACGACGATACTGATTCCGACGAGGAGACTCAGAAGCAGGGTCTCCAGGAGCGATACCAGGCCGCCATGGGCGACAATGAGGACTCCGTCATGGCAGACGCGAGTTTCGCAAAGTACCTCCACACTCAGAATCAATAATGTAAGAGAAAAAGGAGCATATAGTGGCGTTCTACGGGTTCATAAGGATTTGTCCGGTTTAGTTTTTGCAGGTTAGATATCACAGGGCGACTTTGCAGGAAATAAAGAAGCATCACGCAGATCATGTCTTGTCATGCGCAAATCGTGTCGGATTGTCTATTTTTCATTCAACGTAATTCCCAGACCCCTAAACTCCCATCTTGAAATACCAAATTGCCACAACACCCTTCTTCTTTGTTTTCTCGCAAGTTTTTCTTCTCTCGCTTGGTAATGCAAATATCGTTGATGTTTTTTTCTATCGGGCCTCGAACTGAACCATTCTAGAATCGCCATCAGTACAGAGCCGCATATGCAAGCGCGAAGAATCGTTATTTACCGCTTGGTGCGTTCCTTGTAGAGAATACGACCGGCGCAGTGAGGGCACGCGACAAGCGCGTCCTTGCCGAGGGTGACGCTGCCGCCGCAGTCGCCGCAGATATAGGACATGACGTGTCGGATCTCGTGGGCCTCGCGGGTGCCGCCGCGCTGGCCGGCAGAGGCGGTAGGGATCTGGTACTCTTCGCGGGGCATTTTGGGCGTGTGCGGTTGTTTGTTTGCGGTTTGGAGGTTAGTGATGATGGGGGCGCCTTTTGGTGGTGGAGGAAAAGATTGGAGGTGCTTGGTCATGAAGGCGGTGATGGGAAAGTTTGGACGGCAGAATTTGGCGGTGAGTGGGGGTGGTTTAATGAGGTACGTACCGCTTGGTTTGAGCATGATGGTGAATAACCTCAACTATACGTTGAGATATTGTTGATGACTAGTCGAATAACGTGTGAGATTATTCTTACAAGCCCTTATCTATTCAATAACGCAGACAAAACCTCGATCACGATAGGTCTGCAGCCGCAGCTCCAAGTCAGAGTCGAGTAGAATCAGTCCTGAATTAACTTCGACTAAGTACATGTGCTCTTCATCAAGACAGTACAAACACCTCGACCGGGTGAATGTTCGAGTAATCCAGATGACTCGATATTGAAGCTGGCCTCCTTCTCTCAAGTTCTCGGCCGGTCCTTGGGGTTTGAGAAAAGTCCGGAATATCTCTTGTCGCTGCAAGACTATTTTTGTGTTATACGCAAGTAAACCTAAGCTTCCAACAGTGTACAAGTCATTACAAATCACTCACGAAGCTCAAGAAGCGTCACTGTCGTTGTAGGTAGCCGTTTAGAAACAAGAGTTGACTGCAGTCGCGGGCAGTTGAAGCACCCCACACTCACAGTGACAACCTCCACTAAATGCACTAAATTAATGCAGCCGAACCCCAGTCCCGATCCCCAATCCCTGGGCAGCCCCGGTCCATCACGATTCACATCCATCTCAATCTCATCTCAACCTCGGTTCCGTCAGATCTCTCTCTCTCTCTTCATTCTCATGAACTTGGAAAATCACAAACTTTGGCATCGACATCATTTCATCTTCACTTCACTCAGTCTCAGCCTTTGATCGGCTATTCTGACTCTATCTCCAACTCAGATTGACTCGCAAGCTACCTCACATCTCGACGTTGTCACCAACCATGTTTGACCCTTCGGCTCCTCCAACATCATCATGTCCCTTCTGCACAATCTCCTCCGTCTTTGAGCCCTTTGACCCCTTAAATCCCCCTCCGTCAACATCCTCGCTCCTCAATCCCGAGCTCGCATCCCCCGCGTCCTTCATTGTTCTCTCAACGCCAGTCCTCGTCGCCTTTCTCGACATCTTGCCCCTGAGCCGCGGCCATCTTCTTCTCTGCACACGACCTCATCGCCCCAAGCTCAGCGACGTGACGGCCTCTGAATCCGCGCAGCTCGGTCACTATCTGCGTGTGCTTTCAAAGGCCATGGCGCATGCAACAGGCGTCGAAGATTGGAACGTGGTGCAGAACAATGGAGCTGCTGCCGCGCAGGTCGTGCCGCACATGCACTTTCACATCATCCCTCGGCCTGAAATCAGAGCTAGTGGGAGATTCAGCGAGAGCTTTACCATGTTTGGGAGAGGGAAGAGGGAAGAACTGGATGATGATGAGGCGGTTGTGTTGGCGGAGCAGTTGAGACAGAGTGTCGCGACTGTGATGAAGGAGGAAGAGGAAGAGGAGAGTCAAAAAGAGAACAAGACCAAACTATGAGAGTTGGGTTGCCGATCTGATTCTTATTACCTCGTGGTTCACTGGTCTGTTAAACAAGGCTTGTCTGCCACGTCCTGCACATCTATTCCATATCTGATACCCTTCATGTAAGTCTTTCGTCGTCATCCTCTCTATGCATTTTTACTTATCGTCTCCAAGACTATAGACAAAGATTTCCACTATACCAAGCGAAATACTACATTACCATCAAACTACACTCACAATTATAATAACCACTAGAGCTGATGTGATTGTCAAATTAATTAATGACAAAGTTGTGACATAACCCTGTATTGAAGTATATCTCCATGCTGTCTTCTTCTCCTTCAGTCTAACGGCAGGCAGGAGTCATTCCTTCATATTCAGTCTCATCAAGTATTCATACTATCTCGCTTTGGGTGTCTTCTTTCAGTCGACCAGTACCATCCAGGTTCTATCTACCCTGTTACAAGTTCGATCGACTTAGATTGTACGCATTTGCCCAGTTATCTATATCTGCAACACAGACTGCATTGACCGAAGCTTTGCTGTTAGCTGTCCAAGGCCGACGCGGTTACAGGTATACTGCGTTGTGTGATTTGATGCTAGTGTTAGGGTGTATGACTTCTTCATTATATTTTCATGAACCCCATACAATATGTAAAGTTATTCACAAACATCCTGGGGGTTAGTCCTGCTTGTATGGTTGCGGGCTCAGCTGGTGAATCTCAAACAACGCGAGAAATATCCTTTTTACATAACTAACTACCTACGTACTATGTATATTCTGCCCTCTCGTCTTGCTCTGACCCTTGAAGCTAGCAGTGTGCATTAGTAGGTTAGGCAGTTACTTATCTTACGCTTAGATATTGAGAATTACTGCCTCTTCAAGAATTGATCATTGGAACTGATTGTGTGGCACAATAGATCTTCTTAGAAACTGTGGCATTGTTCAGCAAGTAAATCAATTGATCTCCATCCGTGCCTAGGTATTGTCCTTCATCACATTCTGCCCCGCACAAGCTACTGTGCTATTTAGAGGTACATTTACAGCGTGTCACAGCAGAAGTCACAGCTGCTGCCTCCCGCTTTTTGCTACCCCACCATCGTCATACCCTTGTCTTTCTTCCCACTCCTCCCACTTCTCCAACTCCAGCTTGGAACCTGCAACATAAACATAAGCGCCCCAGCACTTCAATCCACTACCTCCGCCGGCAAAAACCATCACCGTGATACTGGAGATCACATACAAAGACAAGACGATATTTCCAACAGGAGGAAAGGATCACGCCTAGGTATCACCGCATCATATACGACTTAGCTCGACAACACCATCGCAATGTCTAGCAAGCGTATCACAAAGGCACGTCTTCCATCCTCCCTTCCGAACCCTGGGCGATCAACTAACACATCGGAACCCTCAGGAATTCGCCGAAATCTCCCAAAGCCCCCCCGAAGGCTTTGAAGTCGCCCTTGCCAACGAAAGCTCCATTCACACCTGGCACGTCACTCTCACGGCACCCGACTCGACGCCCTACTACCCAGGCAAGTTCGGCATAGTTATCAGCCTCCCAACCGACTACCCCTTCAAGCCTCCCGTCGTCAAGTTCTGCACCCGCATCTACCACCCCAATATCACAAACGACAACCTCGGCAACATCTGCCTGGGTCTTCTGAAGCCAGACGCTTGGAAGCCCAGCACCAAGCTCAACTCCGTCCTCGAGGCCCTCCGCAACCTCCTCGAGGAGCCACAGCTCGACAGTCCCCTCGAGGAACGCATTGCGCAGCAGTACCAGAGTGACCGTCCCGCGTTTGATCAGGCAGCCAAGCAGGAGGTTGAGAAGTACGCCATGGGACAGCCTGTTTTCCCTGCTACTGTGTAGAATGAGGGCAAAAACCAGGACAAGAGCAGCGGCAAGAGGAGCAGGGACGAATGCATGTACATGAACTAAAGAGATACAAGACTTCCAAAATGCCTCAGAAGAGCGGTCAACATTCCTGGCCAATGACATGGTCCAACATTATCAGGACTCTCGTCGGGTACACAAATAACGTCGCCTGTTCCTAGCCTTGACTTGGGGATCGTTAGAAATTTAACGAGACATGGAGTCTAACCGAAACCAACTACGAGAAAAATAGACAGCGAACAGGATCATGAACCATTGTATATCACAAGCAGGTGTCTGATCATCTGTCTCAATCAGACACGGGACATCTTAAACAAGAAAAAACACTGAGAGACATCAATGGAACACGTGTTGGCAAATGACCGTCATGTAATTATCTTTCATTCCATTAGGGTATCAAAAAAGTATTCCCCAAATCTATTCCTCAGCAATACGGTTCTAACCAGTTCGTACGTAATTTCCCCCCATCTATATGAAAACCAGACACCGCCTGAGCTTTGCCAGTCCTTACACCCTTGCCATGCCCCTTCCTATGAGAAGTCCTTCTCCTCTCCGAGAGTGGCTTGGGGATAATGGTGCTTTTTGTCTTATCGCAATGCAGCCGTAAACCATCGTCATTCAGTATAAAACAATGTTCCTTTTTGGGTACCATTCCGTCCTGTGCATTCCAGCCGTCCAACGCTGATTCCTCCCCACTGCTTTGAGACATAGTAAAAAAATAACTCCCCAGTGTTAGGGGTAGTTGACAGAAAAGATAATAGAAGACAAGTTGGAGTAGAAAGAGAATAAAAGAGAAAAATGCAGAGACAATACGGGCTAAATCGATAAGTAGACCATGCCTTCCAATGAAACGCCGTTCCATGATTAAGTTCGGTAGCTCCATAACCATCGTGGTATGAGCCAGGGTGTGTCGAGATGAGAGATGGATAGTAAAGAGATGTTGAAGGAGTGTGGGTGTGTGTGATGTGTGTATAATGTAGGTGTAGAAGAGGTATGATAAGGTGATGGGATGAGGTATGTTAGACGAGGGTCGGATGTTCAGTTTCCTTTGAATTCCGTGTCGGAGCCGAAAACTGGTGGCTGTCCTCCCTCTCTCTGATTATCCCACGTTCCATGTCTTGCCTTGGCGGATCCGGTCGAGCTGCGCCTTGGCTCGCCGCTGCTGACGTTTCTCGTCAATTTGGACCTGGCTGAGATGCCCGAAGCCATTCCGCCGCTTGAAACATGCCTCCATAAGGGCATTGGCGTCGATTAGCCGGCGGGGCATGGATTGCACCACGCCAAACATTTCCATTGGGTCAGCCACAGATCGGATCTCGTTCTCGCCCAGCTTGAAGATGGCCAACGCAATGCGGAAGAGAGTCTTGGATCCCTCATAGAAAAACACATCCCATACTCGAAGGGTGGTCTCGATTGGGAGTGTTCCGATGAAGCAGCTCATGAACCATGCTGTCATACAAAGCGTAATTGGCGGAAGTCGGTCTGTAGGTGTTGACATGCGGGCAAGTTCCTTGCGACGAGAGCGAGTAAGGCGGATCGACTTGCTTGTTGATGGTCGTGAGTTGGGGTCAGCCTCAAGCTCTCCGCCAACCTTGTCCCAAACGGCAGGCATCGAGGTGCGCATCTCCGTCATGAGCACTCCCAAATCGATCTTGGAACCCTCAAGACTCATCTCGTGTGTCCCAGGAAGGTAGATGCGTGTGATTACGTTGAGAAGCCAAAAGCATTGCTCCTCTGTATCAACAAAGAGGAGTAGAAGACCAGCAAGGAAATTCAAGCTCTGGCAGTATCCAATGCGGGGGTTGTACACGGCAAATGCGTGAAGTACACGGCGAAGAGATGTGATAATAGGTGTCTCTCCATCAACATTTGGTAGTGGGCTGGAGCTGCGGGTGGAATCCGTCATTGTCGACTGGCTTCCTCTAGTGCTGCTCGATGCCGTCTCCGTCCCGCCGCCGGGAGGCTTGAACTTAATATTGTCCGGGAATGTACGATGTAAATCTCGCTCGATAGCCTCAGAATCGACGTCCTTAGCTCGCTTAGTGGTTAGCTTATCGTAGAGACCCGAGTGCTTGGCCAGGATGGCCGGCCCGCCTGCATAGTAAAACCAAGCCGCACCGCGCCATTCTGGAGGAATGCCCTTGCGGACGAATCGTTTCGTCTTCGCATTGGGAGCAGGAAACCGGTTTGGGTGGTCTGTCATCAGAGCATTGTCCTTAAGGTAGGCATTCCACTTCTTCCGTCGGCGGGCCAGGTACTCGGTGTACCCGTCATTCCAAGTGTCGTATTGCTTTCGTGTTACGTACTGGTTCTCCTTCTTGAAGCCATATCGGTCACGAGAACCAGGATCCTCAGGCTCGATGAATTCAGGAGCGGCGACGGGTGGGGAAGGTTCAGAAACTGGCTCAGGTGCAAGCTGAGCCTCGGGGACGGATGCAAGTATAGGCTCAGGTACAGGCTCTGATGCGTGACCAGGGTCCAGTGTAGATTCAGGGGATTCAGCTCGCTCAAAAGACTGAGGTAGGGGTGAGAGAGGTGCAGTGATAGATGGTGAGCGTGTAGTAGTAGGTTCAGCACCGGAGGGAGGCTGTTGTGAGCTAACAGATGGCTCCGAGTCCAAAGACTTGGCCGAATCTCGTTTTTCGGTCATTCCGCGACCATAGTTTTCCGCGATGTGAGGTACGGACGATGTAAATGCTGGATGTGTAAATATCATCTTGGACATTCGGATTTCCATATCGAGTGTCGAATTGGAATCTGGGAGCTGGTGCGGAGGAAAATCCTTGTCGTCTAGTTCATCCATAACACTCCGTCGCTGATCCATATCTGACGTTGATGCTGATCTCACAAACCGTGATTTTCTGTTGTTGTTTGGGTAATTCACCTCGTCTTCGTCGTCGTCGTCAAAGCCTTGCTCGTACATGCCCATAACATCCTCAAGACTCGGCTCGTCGTGGTTTGGGTCAATCTCGTTGTCGGTGTTGGCTTGCGGCTCGGCCTCGCCTTCTGGGCTAGGATATAAAGATGTAACGGAGCTGTCCTTTGTAAGGACGCTGCTTCGTTCAGTAACAGCTGTGCCTGGGGCAGTTGATTCTGTGAATTGAGAGCGGAAGCTCGATCGAAACTCTTCACCACTCATCCACGGGGCGACGACAGGGCTCGGTGAAGCCGAACCCGTGTTAGAATAGCTTAAAGGCGGCCGTGCGGCGGAGGATGTCGCACAATTGGCGGTCCGAACACGGGGCGCTCGCGGATCATAAAAGTCGTTGGAAGGTGTGGAAGAAGACTGGCAAGATGAAACTGAAGGGCCGCGAGGACGTGTAGGAGGCCACAAGGGATGTTGCGAAGGTGCAATAAGCTCCGGGTACTGGTCCGTAGGATTGAGGCCTGGGGGGTGAGAAGCGGTAGCGGTAGCTGGGTTTATAGCGGGTCGTGGCTTAGTCGCGTCTGCGATTGGCTGGCGGATGCTCTGCTTCCGCGGCCGCGAGAAGTTCTCCACGGTGGGTGGAAGGCTATCGTAGGCGCGAAGGTCAGCCAGTGACGATTTGGATGTCAGAAATGTCGGAGACGTGTTTCGGGATTCAACAGGAGTGCTTGCTGCAGTATCATAACTTAGTGGTGAAGGCGAGTGGGGAGAATCGAATGGAGATCCTGCACGCTGCGATATTGATTGTCCGAGCATGAATTTGGAAGGATTAGACATTGAATCCCATCTTGGTGACATGGGCAGAGGAGGTAGATGTGACAGCGACTCGTCGGACGGTTGGCGAGTATGGCGGTAAGCAGCACCAAATGGCTTTATTTGAATCCGAGGTGATGCCAATGGCGACATCATGGGTGAAGTCATCGGCGAGGCATAAGGTGATGCATCACTTGTCGAAGCACCGGGCATAAGACTGTTTTCGCTGTCTCGTAGACGATTACCATAAACGGCAAATTTTCCTCGGTTTGCATTTGGCGAGCCCGGTGCGTCGGGTACAGAAATGGCGAGGGGTGACATGATGTGATGCACTTAGCGGTCCGAAGATCAGGATGCTGCTGCTGGGCGCCAGAGGCTGGCAAAAAACTGTGGTCGCCCAGCGGGCAGTGGTAGCGTAGCTTGTGAAACGGTATTGTTTCGTATGCGAGGGTATCAAAGTCGTAGTCGTCGTTGATGTTTCGTCAATATTGAATGTGGTGACGTCTGGTTAAATACTTTGCTGTAGCCTCCTGCAAGGTGCGCCGATCGTAGCAGCGAAAGCAAGTGGAAATGAAGTGATCGGATTCGAGAAAAAGAAGCAAATGCTCTTGGTCATTACTTTCAGGTTTAAAGTCGAGTGTTGGATTGGATCTGCAAATGGAATTTGGAATTTGGAATTTGGCGAAAGTCGGGCCAGAACGAAAAGTGGTGTCTGTTGCAGGTTCGGCGGATCGTGGATATGGGTCGAATATCGTTCCGTGATTCGAAAACCAGCTGCACAAAAGACAGATATAGGCTCGGTGACAAGCACAGCTATCTAACCAAGAAGTCGGTCGGTGTTGAAGAACGAATGCAAGAACAGTCGGTTTCGAGAAGTGCAGTTCGGTGTGGGTTGGGTTTGGTTAAAGGTATTAAACTTAGTTCCAGTGGAAAATGATGGAGCAGAGTCGGGACCCCACGGTCAAAGAACGGACGCCGAGTCTTGCCTTGGACAGACAAAACAATCCAGCCGGCGTCGTGTTGAAGTGATGAGAAGAATGAATGAATGAATGGCTTCAGCCTGTGCTTGTTCTGCAGAGTCAGAGCGAAAAACTCGCACATACACAAGAAAGCACCCTGCACAGAAAGAACGTCGAGCGTCGCTAATACGGGACGGGGAAGCCGGATTGGCAGGGCGGGTAGGTTGAATTTCGACAACTAGGATGTTATGCAGCCCCAGGCCAAAAGACTACCGGGGTACCGTCGCTACCAGGGAAGCTCGGGCACTGCTGTAATAAGAATTCTGCTCTAGAGGGAGACAAGATGCACCCGAACAAGTGATTGATCCGAGGACCGGAATTGCAATCGATTAACAAACTTGGAAATCAAGAAGCTAAATGGCAAATTCAAAAGCTCGGTCGTGAGCTTTGTTGGTGTTTGATGAGAGTAGAAGAAAAAGCTCTTGGCCACAATTGACAGCCCACGCGGATTTAGTTAGGTTTGGTGATGAGAAGAATCAATCCAGGGAATAGAAATGAGACAAGGGAGAGTGACTCAAAAGCGACTACTGCTGTACCAGGTGGCGTGGGGAAAGAAGAAACGAGACGAGACCCAACCAAGACCTGAGTCTCAAGACCCCCGAGAAGCACGTCAAAAAGAAGCAAAATGATGTATTCCCGCCATCCAAAGGGGGAGGATGAGGTAGACAAAAAAGGACAGGCAGCAAACGAGGCCTGCCAATATGTGCGACCGTTACCGTTAGGCTGTGGGTGCTATCGACGTCCAAGCGGTGTCTTTTCCATTTGGCTGTGGCGGTTTGTACACCCGCCTTTCTCGAATTTATCCCGTGCTGGATGACAAAAAGAATATGAGCCCATCCGAGGCCACCAAACAGAGCTACTAGACGAACTGCGGCAATACGATTGGCTGTATGGTCCCCGGGGAAAGTAGCCTCTTGTCCCTTTCAGCTGGGAAGGCCTTTTTGACACGCTAAATTGTTGGTGAGAGGGGGCCAATATCGAGTCAGTTGACTCAAGGAGGTCTCGATGGCGGGGATCCAGGTATGATGACCAGGGTAATACACTGGACCAGGTATGTGGTTTGCCGGGAAGATAGAGAAACAGAACAGATGATATAGCATGAGGAGGTTGCCTCCAAGACTGTTCTAATTGGTGCTGAGAGCTCAAAAGCTCACGAGAAACAGGGGTTCAAAGCCGGTTGACTGTGCCATCCATACCATATGCGAAAACGATGCTTGTGAATCCGAGGATGTTGGAAGGGAAGGAGGGAGTGTCCATATTGAAGAGTCTGAGCCAATTGCAAAAGCCGTGCTTAGAGGTTGGGAAAACAGCTTTCCTATGAGTGTCTGTGATGAATTTTACAGAAAGGTACAGGGTCAGCAGAGAGAACGCACAGTAGCGAGATGATCGACACAAACCAAGCAACTAGATATCACTATCACTTCTCAAAAACACCAGTCAATAACTCCAGCTACAATACGCGCTATGATGGTGGACTACATCAGCTCCAGCTTAGACGCGCCTATATCATGCAGCATTTTCGCCATCCCTTTGGTTCGTCTCATTCAGACAAGCCTTATTGGGCTTTAAGTGACCTTCCCCCTCTCGACTATGGGAAGCAAATTAAACCCACCCCTCTCGCCAAAACAGGCTTTTGTCATGATTCCCAACTCATAGTGTGCTTCGCTGAGCTGTGCCGTGTGTTACAGTAGCACCATCGCAACAATCCATAGCTGAAGCTGAACAAAAGGGGCTTTTCACAAGGAAAACTGTTTACCGATATGGGTATCATCTCCATCACCTGTTCGCGTAGAGATTTAGAAACCACCGTTCGATGCCCCCGTCACTCCAGTTCCAGTTGTCGTTAGCCCTTGGTCCGGCAAAGGGGGCCGACCCAAAGGCGCTGCAACATCTGGACAGGTTCCTCCCGTCAACGTTAACATCTCTTCCGTCGTCCTAAAACAACACAAGCGTCATGCCCGAATAGTATATTACCCACATCGGGTAGTCATCTCCCTTTGCTAGTGTGAAAGGCTCTGTTAGGCTTATTTTGCCCTGGAGCCTGAACTGGAGGCAGCACGAGAAGGTCGACCGGTTGATGGCGTCAAGAGACAGATGGAAAGTGTGTGATGAGGGAAAGGGCGGCCAATTAGGTTCATTTGGTTCCTGAATCTTACACCGTCCAGAGTAACTATGGGCTGCTGCAGCTGCAGGGACACAGACACAATGAACCCCTGGCTCTTCTTTTTTATCACCCATGCGCGTTAGCTAAGCCAAACATCTGGAAATTAATAAAAACATTTCACACCCATACGGATATACACGACATTATCAATCAGCGAGATTATGCCAAGGGGCCTGTAACTTCTAAGGCACAAAAAAGCATGAACTATCAATTCGAGTCTACTGATATGTCGCTGTGGCCGTGTTGTATTGCATAGCGTTGGTGACGTATCGCAATGTAAATAGATGGAATCCCATCTCAATCTACTTACCGTATACAGCTCCTATTGTCCCGGCGATTGAATTCGATTCATGCGGAGGGCCAGTAAGATCAGCAGCGCAGGACTCACATCCTTGCTTTCCGGTGAGCTTCTGGTTGACTTCGAATTCTGGGATCGACATGGAATCGAGATGACACGCAGGGGTTATGTAACCGTCAACTCGTCCCGCTCGCATGCCCCGAGCATCCGTGGTTATCTCGTCAACGGTACGGAGTAGAGTCTCAACACCGCTTTTGCACTCGGCGATTCTCTGCGCCCTCTCCACTCCAGAACCATTTCTCCTGAACGCAACAGCGACTTCAGCATGGCGAAATGCAGCGAGATGGAGAAGAAACTGGAACAAAATTCACAGTTCCATCTATTGTCTTGAGATTAAACACCATGCAGTGTCCTGCGTAAGTGGTTATGCTTCATTTCCTCCGCAACTAAACAAATGAACAAAGCTTGAAAGTAAGCAGGCAGGCAGGTTAACCTAAGATCTGGAAAAATTGGTAATAAGATTGACTTCCTGCTGAACGCAGCGTGTGCTTTTCTGGAAACTTAGAAGATTCTAGGTAAAAGCTCCCCGCTTTTTAGTGGAAACCCTGCCATGGGCTCCGGACGGCCCTTGGGAGACCGTCAAGCACGAGCCACAAGACATCCAGCGACAAATTCTTAGGCGAATGAGGCTTACCAGCATGCGAGGATAAATGCTGACAATTGACGGTCCGCTTGAGTTTAGTTAATTGCTGGATGATCAGGACCACAGTGGCTTAGACATGATTTCATCAGAAGTGTAATTACACGATTGAAGATACTGTCTTTCACATTCCAGTCCAGAGACGCATTATATGACTTGCGTTGATAACATATGAAACAAGTCTATGAAGTCTCTGAACTGTACATATAATATGCATGTTTCTAAGATCCATGGATCAATTACCTGCTCATCTCGGCACGGCGTCACTAATTATGCCCATTCCGAACCGCCGGGTCGTGATGCTTGCGCAGTCGTCATTAATACCCGTCGCCCCGGAAAGGTCACATTTTTGCTTACTGATAACGCAAACAAAACAGATTTACAGTAACTGAGGCACAGGGCACATTCGCCGCTCTGAGCTAACCAACGGATTACGTCTCGTTCAACACTAGCAGTCTCGCCTCATCCAAGAGATCCAGCCTGAAGCGATTGCACAATTCGAATCAACGGTTTTCGGCTTGGCTTCGTCATGGTGAGTACAAAGGCAAAGCTAGACTCGAGTGTTGGGTGCAAAGGATCGTGGCCAGGTACCCCCAGTGTCTCTCAGCTTCATTCCTATGCGAAATAACTCGGCTTATATGGCTGTTTCAGCATTTGTGTCAATGTTCTAGGGCAGATCACAGATGAAGGGTTTCTCAATTCACTTCCACCAACGCGGCTTGATGTATCACCATTGTGAGCTTCGAAGACACTGTGATCTCTCTACATACGCATGTACTTCGGCGTTGAGTAGCAGATTACCTGGTACCGCGTTTTACTCTTGCATGAACATCGTGTCTTGTGATATAACAGAGCAGCAATATCTTACTGTTTTCCGGCGCCGCTATAATTATTTAAATGAACTGCTTAATGCGAGGCTCTAATCAACATCAAAAGCTCGGGAATACACCAATCCAGGACAGGCGGAAAACCGGGAAGAGGATAGGGAGAATAAGACATTGATGGACTCAGCCCGCACATGAGCGTCCGTGTCTCTGTCTAACATCTTTTTTCTTTTCTCACGTTATTGCGGCTCTCAGCAACTTGGATATCACGGCTCTTAATACTCTGGGTTCGGCAATGTCAGGATTGTTACGTCTCGTCGTCCAGCCAGCAAGGAGTGTGGTGGAATTGACCACATTACTATGACCTCCAGACCGCGACTCAAACGTTATGCAGTCGAGCGGCGTTAACATTACGCGTCAGATCGCGCCTTTGTTATCTTGGTGAACAACAGCAAATGCAGCACTCATCGGCCAGTGGAAGAAGCAAACATAAAAGCCTCAGATCCTGTCTAACCTAGACCGTGCCCGACTTAGCAAAGCTAATGCACGTGACCGGACTAGTCTGCTCGAGCTCCTACTATGTAAGCTTCCCCTCCTCAGCATCCATCACATCCCCTCGCATCAATGACGCCAACCTCGAACTGTGTTGGTTGGATTCCCGAAACCTCCGGCTTTGGCTCAGGGGTTCTTTTGCCCCACGCTCGCAACCGCGGAGAAACCTGTGCCGTCATCCGCCCCGGGGTTTATTCCCAGAAGGAGGCCCGAGCTCCCTAAGCTCTTGGTCTCGGAGAAGTGAGATGTTACAGAGCTTTGAGAGTTTCCTGCTTCGTAGGCTCTGTTCGCCCTTGCTTCGATAGCTGACAAGGGGATGTGTAGGCCCATACGAAATGGTGACCAAAATTGATTTGGCTCACGTTGCGTCTTTTCTCCATTGTCTTTACGGACTGCCGTCGTTCCGAATAAGGAAATAAAGGCATGGTAACCAACAATAACAGACAAAAGGCCCCAAGCTTCCGGCGATTATTATTAGTCTCCGAGACAATCCCTCAGCTCCAGCTACAACGTGAAAGTCCTACGTCACCTTAGATATTGTGGTCCAGGCCAAGTGCCCGCATCCCCAGGCTTTCTCTTGTCGTGCTGAGCGATCCCCCCGCTCTCTGGTCTTCACGGTTCTCTATTTCTCAAAGCCGTCTTGACTTTGCCCTCGCCATTATGATGTACTATGACAGGAGAGGCAAACCCCAAAAAACCGAAAGCCAGAGGCCACCTCGATGCTTTCCAGGTAAAGGTAACTCCTTGCCGTGACACTAACTCTATATCCGTTGCGCGTCTTTGGCTTTGGCTGTCGCCCTGATCGCCCTGGCCTGGCTGGAGGCTGGCGGTTCGCAAACAGAGACTGCCCTGCGTTGCTATGCCTTGCAGTGCAGCTTACTTCCCGGAGCTTGTCCACACCAAAGCTGGACACCCAATCCGTCCTTAGATGACAAGCTCGTGGGACGGTACCTAAACTTACCGCAGTGTTCCCTTGCATTACCATGTATACCTACCTGAGTTTTGTTAGTGATATCCCACATGCTGTCATGGAGTGTATCCAGTGATGGGATGACTGCCAATTGCAATTGGCTGGGTTGGAAGCTCTCACACAAGCTCTCGGGCTGTTTATTGCTGTCGCTGTTACTTGTTACTGTCACTGTCGCCCTCCAGCTCCTCATGTTGTCCGCGTAGCCTCTCCCACCCTCTGCCGTTCCCACTCCCCCTGGCTCTCTTTCTCTCTCCTCTCTTCCCTTCTATTCCTGCTTTACTTAGCTTCTATACCTCGCGCTGTGCCTTGTCCAACCTTTAAAATCCCCCCTCCGCCCCTCGAGAGAAGCGCCCTGGTCTCCTGAACTTGCCAATCGCATTATCCAGACTCCATTACACCCAGTCCAGTAACTATCGCCATGTCCCGCAAGAGAAAGCAAGATGAAGAGGAGGAGCTTGTCTCCCTTCCCGAAGACGATGACGGTGAGGAGGAGGAAGAGTATGTACCATTCGTTTTCCTTTACCGTCCATGGATGTTATCTTTTGTGGTGGCTTTCAAGAAGCTATCAATTGCCCAATCGTACGTTTGCTGGTTGTGCGATGTTATTCGTTGCGCAGCCTACCCAGTATGCGCGCGCAGCTGATGTCGCATACCATACAACGAAATGCGCCTCAACGCGATGTGATTTCCTTCGCGATCGAGGCCATATATACGCTCCGCTCGCGCGATTCCCTGATCGCATCACATTTCTGCCTCCATTTCAACGCCGCTCATCTTTCTGTGATGCTGCGACTGTTCTTTCTCGATTGTGATTGCGCTTCAGCGATGACGTTTGGCTGACCACATGCAACAGGTACGTCTCCACCGCAGACGAAGAAGAACAGAGCGAAGAGGATGAGGATGTTGAGGAGGAAGAGGAGGAAGATGAAGACGAAGGCGCTGATGCAAAGGGTAAGTTGTCGCTGATGTTGACGGGGACGACCCCACCTCCGCCCATATACCCTATCCGCTCCAGTCCATCTACACGTCGCCAATCGAGTTACCGATAGAAAATATGATATACAGGATTAATTGCTGACTTCGCTGTTTCAGCCGAGCCTCCCGTAAAGAAGCGCAAGACGGCCGAGGCGGACGTTGAAGAAACCAATGGCAATGCGGAAGAGGAGGAGGATGAAGACGACGAAGATGCTGAGGCTGAAGGTGACGAGGAGGATGCCGAGGGCGATGAAGACACTGCTGATGTCTCTGCTCCAGCCAAGGAGGGTGTCAAGAAAGCTGCTGCTCCTGCTGCTACTGAAACCCCAGAGCCCAAGGCGGTCACAGCTGGTGGTGACGAGTAATATCGCCCCGAGGGGACTCGTCCATTGTATAGCAACGTTCCTTTATCCAAGTTTTTATCCAGTCAGTCGAACGGTCCCTTGACAATGCATTGTGAGCAAAAAGATACCACCCTGGTCTCAGTGTCGGGTAGTTGAGTATATGGGGAGCTGTGAGTATTGTGTTGATACCAAGCCATTTGCTACACTATGATGAATCCACTAGTCCGTATGTTCTCTATCTCGTCAACGTAATACGTAACCTTTCGCTACAGGTCAGTCCAGATCATTAATTCATGATCATGTAAGACCGCGCATCACCCAAGGCACGGGGATCTGGCCAAGGCAGATCCCAAGATCTTGATCTTGATCTACCCGCGCAGTGTCCACTTACCGATCGCCCGAAGCCACGTTAATACGTTATTAGATGCATTCTGAAATGAAATGAACATCGAGACGTCTCTTTTCTGGGCGGAAAATGTCATGAAAAAGGGACGCAAAATCCCTGCTATGGTATTGTTATTGGTTCAGATGGCATGGGGGACTCCGCAATGGGCAGGGCTGAGTGAAGGTTGAGGTTTGGCTAAGTGTCATGATGTTTGTTCTTGGGGTTGAAGGGGGTGTTGTCGTAGGATACGTATTTGCCTGGGCGTTCGTTTTATGCCGGTCGTTTACGGGTGCTGTGGAGGAAGTATTGGGAAATCTACACATGGACGAAGGAATCGTGACTCAATGCAAAGGTAGGATGGTCGAGAAGAAGGCGGTTGTAGTGTATTGGGGATAGATTTGGGCTGCAACAGTCAGTCTGGTGGTACGTACACCATCGTCCAAGAAGTCAGCTGCTCTGGACGTTGCTCTTCCTAAGTTGACAGCTATCGACAGTAGAGGACGGGGGCTGGTGACCAGTCATCCTTTACCCCGGATTCTTTTACTTTCCAGAAGAAGAGAGGGTAAGATCATACATATGGCCGTTGCAGTAGGACCAGTAGTAACTAAGCCAACTTTTCACAAGCAGAATATCATTCTTCGGACCTACCTAGTCGGAGATCTTTTTTGAGTCATAACCTCAGTATCTTTCACCAGAATTCGAAAAGTCTCAAGACGTCAATGACGCTATTGATACCACACCGTGACACATTATCCCACTCTTTTATTCCCATCGTCGATTGTTATTACCCAAGAACCAACAACACAGACGCGTAGAGACTGTGAGCTGCGAAATTCTCTCGGACCTCGTGACCACCCGCTTCAAAAAACCACAGGGCAAAAAGCAAAACTAAACATGCATCGCCGTAAAGGACCTATTCCCCACGGCTTCTTCCAAGGCAAACGAGATTGAGGTTAGTCAACGACTCCCCATCTTACAAGGATCGGCCGGGGTGAGGATCCACTGTAGTTCTGGGGATAAACTCAGGCCACGCCGAGTTAAATCCTTAATTTTCCCCGATTTGTCGTTGAAGCAGACGACATGTTTTTGCATCATGAGGGTTGATTATACTCTTCCTCTTCCTCGGGATTGACTCTCTCGAATGCATACCTGATCTGTGAGTTCTGCATACAAGCACAACAACGCAAACAGTTCTGCTGAGGAAAACCTCAGACAGTTCCTCTTACGTGGCCAAGGGCCCGGATTTACTAACAGAATGCCCATCCTTGACAGGTGCCAAGACCAGCTTCGCCGAGGCCATTGGCCTACTCGCACAACTTGACTCAGGCGTGTAAGTTGTCAAACTTTACATTGGCTCGTGTGCTCTCGTAGCATGTTTCCCCTTCCAAGCTTCCTTTAGTCAAGCGAAGGTCCGTTGGTGGACAAGTTGTGATGCATCACATTGGTCACATCCATCCATTCTCCCGTCACGGCTTTGTTCCGTCTATCTTCCAGGCCCAGCCTCGGTGTCGTAATGGCCCCCTTGGCCCTCTTGCTGCACATACTACATACTTTGGCACCACCCCCTCCATCTTTCTGCCACTCGACTCTATGCACGGTGGTATTTTTCGAGCGAGCTGGTTCTTGGCGTTTTTGCTGAGTTTTGTTCTTGGGCACTGGGGGGACCCAGTTGGACGCCGTATAAAAGGGCACCAGCTCAGCCCGGAAATGTAGTTGTGAATCTGGCTTTGCTTTATCCTCTGTAAACTCCAGGTCCCCCGTCTACCC
>JAALXI010000247.1:0-31487 GCA_012977755.1 Fusarium nurragi | reverse complement strand
CCCCCCTAGTACGGATGGAAGTATTCCCCCCATGCCCCCTTCCGGAACAGCCTGTGGCCGCCTCTGGCAGCGTGTGCGCGTGTGAGATGAGAATATCCCCATATCCAGTCAGCCAGTTTCCCAGTCCAGACGGGAAGGAAAGACCAGCCCATACTGAAAAAAAACATCCTTACCTTACCTAACCTGCCTCCACTACTCAACGACTCCATCTTTTATCCATCTCGCATCTCGCATCTCGCATCTTACTGCTCGGGGGTGCCCACTGCAATCAATCACTCTGGGTTCCATTTTCCATTTGGCACTTTGCACTTGGCCTTCTTCCTGTCGACAACCGCTCACTGTTTGCTCTCCTGCATCTTAGTACTCTTGTCGGTTCCGGAATGAGGTAACCGTTCGAATGCGCTCAGCTCCCTGACCGGACTGAGTCTGTGCTAGCGACCGACCGACCCCGTGAAATCCACCTCCGCCGTCGCATTGCCAGCCACGCCCCTCGACCCGGACCCTATGAGCCGCGACTACAAGGCACCTGCTGGGCCTCGACCAGCCAACTTTTCTCCAACGCGACTGTGAGCCTTTTCATCTCTTTCTCGTTTGAGTCGTTTGTTTCTTACCTTGCATTTGACTGTATGGCCCATGCTTGTTATGGTATACCAGCGCTGTCACCGTCATAACCCGAATCTTTGTTGCCCTGCATTTCCTTGCACATGGCCAAGCTGACCTTGATCCCTTTGTGACAGGGGCAAAATCGCCAACGCTCAGCCTCGACCACATATCCCCTCGACGAATCCTGGCTTTGCCTCCGACGATCCAATGCTCAGCGCAACTCCTTCTAACAACCATTCTCTTTTTTCTTTTAGTCGGGATGGGGAATCAAACCGATTAAACGATTCGACTGCCTCTTTCGATTTCTTGCCCTCTGTCAGCTTTGATGATCTGCAGAGCAGCATCGAATCCGCTTCAACAGATTTCAAGCTCACCCATTTTCCGTCCTCTACCGGCGAAGGAGTCATTCTTGATACACACGGGGTAGACGACAACGACATGTCGTCAAGGCCTCAAGCAGCTCCGTCTTCGAATGGTGCTACCACTCGCACCACAGTCCAGTCCAACACTCGACCTGGTCGATCAGGCTCGCTCTTGCGCCGACCTAGTAACTCCAACAGACAGCCTGCTAATACCTCTGGTATCCCAAGCTCGACTGATCATATGAACGGGCCAGGTACTGCACGCTCCCGCCGACAAAATCAATACCCTCCCGTATCTAGCACTGTCGTGCCTAGACCTCCTCGAAAGTCAATCGGTCCAGGCATCATTGGCGACGGGGACTATGGAGCTCGGCCAGCCCAGAAACGGCGCCCGAGCCTCTTCTCTGAAGGGGCACCCACCGGCTCGACCAGAACCTCGATAGATGGAAACTCGTCATGGCTTGATGATACAACAAGAAGTTTCTCTAATTCGAGGGCTGCCAAGTCCAAATCTGTACAACCGCCGCCACGGCCTAGTCAAACAAACCTGGGCTTCGGTAACACCCTTACTCCAGAGCAGAATCGACACTCAACTCTTGCCCCGCGGTCACCTCGTGTTGGAGGTCGATTGAGTACACCTTCTTCCAACAAGCGAGTCTCGATGATGCCCGGTGCCCATCACTCGTCGCATGCAACCGGCCTCGGTGCGAGGACAATCAGTCCTACGGATACGAGAAGAATGAAGCGTCTCTCGACGATGCCCCAATCATTGAGCCTTAGTCACGTTTCTACGCCGCCACCACCACCACCACCAGTGTCGATGAATAATCCGGTAGAGAGGGCTGAATCAAAATCGCCTTCCATGATTCCAAGGAGAACTTCCGGCACACCGTCGTCCTCGAGAACCACTCCGGATATTAATCGTAAATCCTACAATTCCGGTCTATCGGCTACTTCTTGCCTCAGTCTGAACTCGGCAAGGACATCGACTGGATCGTTGCATCGTATATCTGGATCCTCGTCTACGTCACGCCTGCCTGCGCCAAAGCACACAACAGTTCATAATCCCATGCCAGCCGATGACGACGAATATGTTCCTCCTGTTCCTGCTATACCAAAAGCCTACGAGTCACCGAAAGACTCACCTGCTGATGCTTATTTTATGGAAAAGAAGAAGACCGCACTCAGCAACATGGATGTCATGGGCATGAACTCAAACTCAACGGGAGTCATATCCATGCCTGTCTTCCCAGAACCCACAAAGCTGCAGAGAAAGCCAAGCGGCCCTCGACAGCCCTACGTCCCTAGTGTAGCTGCTCAACCTGACAGCAAGGCCACGCCTCCAAACAAGAGACAGCTGCAACCCTTACGGTTGCCACCAATTAACTTGGGTCCATTGAGTACCCCGACAACTAACAAAATTGCAGCGTTGCAAGACCACAACAGCGCAAGTAGACATGAAACCCCACCACCAACTCGACAGTTGCCCAAGACACCGACGACCCCTATGACAGCTTCCAAGAGCTCCTTCTTCGCCAAGACCCGTCATGGCGACACTCCCGAGCTTCCATCTTTGAGGAGTAGCAGCTCGGTGCACCACACGCATCTCACTCCTACGCCCCCCGACGCTAGTTCAACTGAATCATCATTGGCTTTCAAGGAACTCGATCATAAGCAGAGCATGTCGCCCTTCTTGTCATCCTCTCTACCTAAAGGGGGGGCGGATCATGGTTTCTTGAAGCGATCAAGGACGGGAGCTGATTTTACGACAATGGACGAAAGCGTTTTCCAAGACAAAGTTCCTCATAAGCCTGCAGGCCCTCGAGCGCCCAAAGACGCGGAACCCATTCCCAAGTCCCCTCCTTCAGAACTTGTGTTGGACGAACCGCAAACCCCCTCTTCCATGAGCTCCATTCGACGCAAGCTTAGCCTATCCTGGAAACGCGGAAACTCTAAGAGTAACATCACCGCCCCTACAGATGCCCTCGAGAACGCCAGTGCAAAACAGCCAGAGGAACCTATGCCACCTCCCAGGATCCCGATTTCTTCCACCCTCAACAATTTGTCCAACATCAAGCAGGCCAGTCCATCTCCTACTGTGAAGCAACCACTTGGTGGGTATCTCGAATCGAGGAGGCGCAAAAGCTCAGGTGGAAGCCTCAATGGATTTATTTCACATGATAAAACCAAGAACGACTCTTGGACCGCGAAAAAGCCCGTTCCTGATCCCTCGACAATGCCAGTTGCCCGAAACACTTCGGTGATGCAGAAAATTCTTCGTCCCAGAAACGCTTCAGCCATTGCGAAAGGCCCTGATTCATGGTCTGCTGACCTCGACAAAGATGATGTAGCAGCTGAGGAGGAGATGGCCAAGCTCGGCTCTCGGCGCAAGGAGACAGATGTTGCTGCTAGAACTCTGGACGCGCTCAGAAAGCGAGCGACACCGAAGGAACGAGTTGGCGCTCACGAAGCTATTCGCATTGCCATGCTCAATATCTATGAGCGAGGTGAGATCGTGGATTACACCGATGTCTTCTTCTGTGGAACCCAGAATGCGCACAAGGTTGTTGGTGACCTTCAGTCGGATGCGCCCAACTTTGGCTATGATGACGAACGCGGCGACTATACCATTGTGTCAGGGGACCACCTTGCATACCGGTACGAAATCATTGATGTTCTTGGAAAGGGAAGCTTTGGGCAAGTCGTCCGATGTATTGACCACAAAACTGGCGGCTTGGTTGCGATCAAGATCATCAGGAACAAGAAGAGGTTCCATCAACAAGCTCTTGTCGAGGTCAACATCTTACAGAAGCTTCGTGAATGGGTAAGTTGACTTGTCCATCAGCTCTTCGACTTTTTGTGCTAACTCGCAGTAGGACCCTAAGAATAAGCACAGCATGGTCAATTTTACACAAAGTTTCTACTTTCGTGCTCATCTCTGTATATCTACAGAGTTGCTAGATATGAATCTTTACGAGCTCATCAAGGCTCATGCTTTCAGAGGTTTCTCGATCAAGATCATTCGACGATTCACTAAGCAGATTCTTAGCTCGCTTAACCTCCTGAAGCAGCACAAAGTCATTCATTGCGATCTCAAACCCGAAAACATTCTCTTGCGCCATCCTCTTCACGCTGAAATCAAGGTCATTGACTTTGGTTCCAGCTGTTTTGAAAATGAGAAGGTGTATACATATATTCAATCACGATTCTACAGATCACCCGAAGTCATTCTCGGCATGACTTACGGTATGCCCATCGACATGTGGAGTGTTGGCTGTATTCTGGCAGAGCTATATACTGGCGTTCCTATCTTCCCTGGAGAAAATGAACAGGAGCAACTTGCGTGCATCATGGAGGTGTTTGGACCCCCTGAAAAGCACTTGATTGAAAAGAGTACTCGAAAGAAGTTGTTCTTTGATTCAATGGGAAAACCTCGCCTTACGGTGTCTTCCAAAGGCCGCAGACGCCGGCCCTCTTCCAAGACTTTACAACAAGTGCTTAAATGCGATGACGAGGTGTTCTTGGACTTTTTGGCACGCTGTCTGCGTTGGGATCCTGAACGACGACTTAAACCTGAGGATGCGATTCGGCACGAGTTTATCACTGGGCGTAAGGTGCCTATCCCTCGTATGCCACCGACCCGCGAATCTTCACCTATGAAGCGGCATAACACCATCTCCACTCCACGACCTCTTCCAGATCCTCCAGGTACTGGCGCCAAACCCCTAGGATCCTTACGAACTGGAGCCAGCCCCCACAAGCCAATCTCTGGCGGCGTGCGCAAAGCCTCGGGGACGATGGGATCTGCCAGCTCCATGCCGACTAAACGAACTAGTGCCGGCACAAGTGGACTTGCGCAAGGAGCGAGCGGCTTGCCTCGAGCTGCTGGTAGGAGTGTGAGCGCAAAGCAGGATCTGGCCGCTGCTGGTGCAACGGCTGCTATGAGTCGGCGATCATAGTTCTTATCTCAGAGGATTTTTTTTATAATGATTGGAGTTAAGGTTGTGTTGAGCATTTTTGTTTTGACCTTTGTGCACCTTTGGGTAACCGATACAGCACGCTGCGGCGTTATTTGTGACGACATGACCCAGCCTTCGCCTTGCAACATCTGCATGGATTGCATGACGATAATCAGTGGTGTGAAGGGGACAGACAGGGAAGGACGTCTCTGTGATATGATGATGCATATCGCTCGTTTCAAGATATGTCATCAGGTATACATGATGACTGAAGACGTGTACTCTGCAGCTGCCTTGCGATGAATCAGCAGGAGGCAAAGTTGTGGTACAATGAGATAACGTCTAGTGAGTCAACATGGCTTGGAACTGGGGTTGCAACTTATGGGAAGGGTGTATATCACGAGATTTTACGACTGTTTCAACTCAACTCGATAGATGTCGTTGTCGGTATCGAACCGGAGGGGTATAGAAGTAGGGGGCCAACGAGCCAGGGGCCGGTTACGCAGAGTATTTCTAACACCAGGGGGCCACTTGGGCATCCAGACAGCTTTACAAATAATGAAATATTCGAGACCAGACTCAGCGTTGACTTTTGAATCCTAGCTGAGGCCTCCCTCCGAGAATGAGAACCATCGGTGATTGTTTCAGAGTCACGAGCATGTACGACGTCAGATGCTTATACGATAGTCAAACGGCTGAAGAATAGATGCTCGAAGGATGACACAATTTCGAGAAGCGTCGCCGCAATTGCAGATCAGCCTCACGCCCTATGATGTCGGACAGGTCACAGACCACGTTAAGGATCACAAATAGGATCACGGCGGCGGCAAGGTCGAAGAAAAAGGCGCAAGGCTCGGCGGTAATGCTATGCTAGGAGGTTCTTGTAATGGTATTGTGCTAGCTATAAACGGTCATATCCTTCGCTCGGAGGCAAGGAGGCAGGCTTGATAGTGTAACTGCATCGGTAAACAGCCGCGGCGCCAACGCAGCCGGACGATGATGCAGGGAGCCATGTCCCCCGATGGATGGCTTGGGTCCCAGGAATTGGGATACAGGATAGTCAGAAAAGGTGTGCGTGGCTATGATTGGTAACCGAACAATGTCGAGTCTGCTTATCTCAAGATTAGCAACGGGTCCGGCCGGGAATTGAGTCTTACACCCATCGCTACACGCTCAAATCACTGCATGTGTTCCTGTCATGGTTCGCTTCAAAAGTCCAAGGCAGACTGAACTCCTGAAGCACTGGAAAAGTGCCCCGAAAAGGATGGGACGCACAAAGGTGGAGAACCGAGATGCCTCGCCTTGTGATTACAGCAGTTCTGACTTTTTGGGTGTTAAGTAGCTACTGCAATAGCACAGATGAGGATTAGAAGTTGTCATGATACCGCCGGACAGCATGGTGTAAGTCAAGCTTCTCCGCCGGCGACTCCGGGACGAACAACGGGGCGAGCCACGGGCGGGAGGCGCAGCCGGTGGGTCATATAGTGGCGCCCCTCTCCGGACTCCGATTATTGGGTGCGGTCGCCGGACGAACAGGGGACTGACCCATTCCCCCGCAGACGGCAGGGGTTGCTTGACGGGGTCCCGGGCGAGGCTGGAGGTCTTGAACCACTGTGCGACATGTGTGTGAGGTCATTTGAACACTCCATGACGATAGTAGTAAGCCGTCAGGGCCCTTGAAGCATATGGAATCTGGCAATGGTGGGTGTTGAATATGATGGTGATAAGATACGTAGGGTCTGATTATGGCACTTGACCACCAGACGCTGTAGAAAGCGTACATATTTAGCATCGTACCGCAACGAAGTACCGGTAGAGTTTAGGCAGATACGATGTAAATCTCTTGACAAGATGGGCCCCCCTCCATCTTCCGACTGTGCTCGCTCATGACTGTTGCTATTGGCGTTTAACTTGGCCTTAACGGGCCAGTCACTGACGTTCTTCATTACATGCAATGTTATTATCACCTGGGTTGTTTCTGATGCCTGCTTGGATATGACTCTTTTGTCCTTCCTGCATACTGCGCAGAAGACGTCGGACTATTGTACTTACCAGTTTCAACCTCGAACTAGGGCCAACACTAAGAATAGACTTAGAACATCCGGTATCCCAATAGAACGACCGAATTATTATACCAATAGAAGGAGAACTTCGAATGCCAGAAGGGTCGAAACGTACCTGAGACATGATTCCCAATTAGGCCCAATTGGTTTCGAAGCAGCCAATTGGGCGCATTTATCGAAAGATGGTGTTTCTGGCAAGACATGTGAACGGCAACGGACCGTGGATGGTGGGGGTACCGTGAGACATGAGTGGAAGATCAATCGATGCTTGGAACTGACAGAAGCCAGTCTATCGTGGTTCTGCGAATGTTCATAGTACAGGCGTGAACTGCATATACTCAACCAAATACAACCGTTACATACGGGCTTAACCTGACCGCTTGTTTCTCTTCACTTGTCTGAATAATCTCAAAACTTCAGAATAGATAATCATTAATTTGATAATTCGAGTGGCGCTTTTTTTGTGAGGCCTCGTTGTCAGCAAGTTGGCTATTCAGCGTCCACGTGAGGCGGAAGAGGCAGGCAAGGGCGCAAATGCTTTCCCAAGAAAGTCAGACACCGGACACCCTACTCGCAGCGGCAGGCAACCCTGTGCTCCGTTCCAATAGGAACCTCGTTTTGGGTGAGACATGAGGTAGGAAGCGGTGAAAACTTCGGGAACTTGTCAGCATTCTCATTGAGGTATCTGTACAGAATACTATGTATGGAGTGTAAGAAGACGTACCTGAGTATTCTATATGCCGCTGATGCAAGGCTGGGCTGGCTGCCTCCGCATTCGGTGAGGGAATCGTAAATGTAAAATGCTCTAGTAGCGCTGAGTGGCCAAACCTGCATACAGTAGTTCTCGAAAGTTTTCAGGGATGGTGCTGTGATGCATGTCAGTTACGCCGAATCGCTGTATGACAGGCTCGATTGAGGTGTGCTCAATTTCCGACACTTCGGTGATGGAGGGAAGCTACGGAAGATCTGGGATCATCAGACGCAGACACGATAAGTCGCGAAAAGACACATGTCCTCTGGGAGTAAATACATCCGTATTCCTTTTCTGCAGACTTCTCCCAAAAGCTGTGCGTGAGAAGTAGGAGACTAAGTATGAATTCCCGTGGCTTTGTTAACTCTCAATATCATCATGATCGATGAGTTATACGGTATGAACATATGATTAGACACCGTAGATCATTGGTAGAGGTTGTGAAGTCTGCAAACAAGCACAAGTACGGATAAGAGGGCAAGCATTGCCAAGGCCCGGGGTTGAATGCAGACACAGCCTTATGATTGACAGGGGGGGCCCAGTTGAGTTGCTATGACTGTCAGCAGGTGGTTGGGTGAGTGGTTCTTTTAGAAATGTGGTCCTCAATTTGATCTGTCTCGAACACTTTCCACTGGTCTCAGTTCGGAATAATATGCGCAAGATGGTCTTGTAAATCTTGGTAGTCTTGAGAAAGGTATGCGGATTAGGAAGCATACAGGAAGTGCACTTCAGGAGAATGCAGGGCAAGAAAGAATATGTATTTCTGCCATACTGTTTGTTGTGTGTTTATGGCCGATACCTGTATCATGAAGTCAAACATCCATTGATGTAATGGTGAATAGCAGACGAGAGTCGCTAGAATACGGCCTATGTCTAGATGATGAATGCCAGCCGCGGCCGTGGAATCGTGAACCCCTGAAGTATGATCGAGCCATGCGTTTAGGCCCACTGCCCACTAGTCTAGTCGGTAGCTTGGTGACTCTAAATTGAGGTGGTGGCTTTTCCTACTGCGGAACTAATTAGCTGGGTATGAAATGGGAAACAAGATACCGCATCAGATTCCAGGGACTCCAGTGCCCTAGCACCGGGACGTTGGGCGCAGCAAGGCCACCATTACCATTACTACAACCACAACCAACACTGTTAAGTGCCGAGTAACAAGGGTTAGCGCTGAGCAATGAGGCCGCGAGTGACGTTCGTTTGAGGCACATCTGGGGGGTTGATGGTTGGTGGGATCCTGAAAACTCGATTTAGATGCCATCTTTTCGGTCAGGAAGCTTTGAAGAGCGGGTGGTAGCCAGAGGGTCGGTATTCCAGGCACCAGTTACTGTAGTTGTTGACTCGAGTTGGGTTCTTTTCACTGCCCCAGAAGCTGCATGTTTCAAAGTCCCATTGTGTCGCATTGTATTCTGTCTGATGGATGATTTGCAGAGGGAAGAAGAATGTTACTCATTCAAGGCGAGAATGGCAATGGAATACGAGAATTGGCAGTCTCTGCCTGCTCTGCCTGTGCCTGCCTGAGTAGGCAGGGCACGTGCGATGAATTTCAGCAGGCAAGAGCTGGGCGAACCATTGCCTTGAACGACTAACTCCCCAAAGTCCCCTAATTTTTGACGCCATTCCGTAATTTCGCTCCACCTTCTGGTACCCGTGATGGGACTACAGTAGCCGGCAAATGGGAAGATCTCAATTGATAGATGATGGCCATCATCAAAACCCCAAATGATTTTCTCCGTCATTTTACGCCCTTGGCTCGTGGGTCTAGAACTGCGATTACATGCACAATAATTCTTGATCAGTTCGGGTTGACGTCACAAGTCTGCCTCTGGACTCATCGATGGTGTTTCGGCCGTCACAAGCTTTTCAAAATCATCCTCGGTCGATCAAGATGGATGCGTCCAATCCGATGTTTACATGAAATTGCAGTGCTTTACAAGCACGATAGAACATAGTGGAAGACGATGCGTTGGGTCGTGTTTCAACCATGGCTGCATCACATCATTTCCAGGCCTCTGTAACCCTCCTCTTCAGCCCTACTGCAGGTCAATTCAATCTCCCTGTCCCAGCCCAATGGGTGACTCTTCACGCCGAGACCATCTGGAACGGTGACGGAACCGCTCTTGATCTGTCCCGTGGTGTACACACTGCTTGTACCTAGGGGAGTAGAGGTACGCTACCCCTTGCCCTCACAGTTGGATCCTTGCCCTGTCGATGCGGTACCAGTACCCAGTACCCGTACCTAGGCCAGGCTCATTTGACCACACCAACGGCGCTGCGCCTTGAGAGCAAGCCCGTGCGTGCTTTTGCAGTCTCACTCAATGAATATGGATGTTTACGGTGCTGTATCCTTCGGAACAAGAACCGCCCGATGGAACGCAAGATATGAGAGCACAGGGCACTTGACACCCAAGGTCCTAAAGAGCCACAGCCTCCAAGAAAAGAAAGCCCCCAATTCTCAAAGGTCCATCAGACCCCTCCCCCTCTAGGCCCAAGGCATCTTTTGTCCTTCAGCAGTGGGTCTTCACATCCTATGCCTGCAATAGACGCGCCCCAGCCTTTGTCACCTGTCAAGACAGTCAGACTCAACTTGCGGCTATCACTCTCACGCACCGTTACTGGCGTCTCTGGCGTCACTGGTGCCTTGACGCAACACCCTGGCGGTGTTTCTGAGGGAGTGGTCTTTGTCGAGAAAACCCCCGAGGGCGTGTCGCTATGAACTTCGATGCTCTCGTCCAGGCTACGAGCAGGCCTATAAGGCTGCGATGCCTCTCTGAAAGCCAATTGTCTTATCCTCACTTCCTATCTCTTTATTCAAAAGATTCCTAGAACAAGCGTTTCTCAGTTGATCCCTTATAGCCTCGTCTCCAAGCTTCATTCTTCCTGTGTATTGCTCTTTGCCCTCATCGCGACCAACAGCCTGCTGATCTTGACGAACCCGACCACGTACGAAATCAGCCTCTGTTGGCTCAAGCGTTAAGAGCTTTAACCGGGCTATCTACAACCCCCTACATCCTCGAGCCAACACCAGGCCACCAACCTTTCGGCCCAACATCACAGCCATGTGTTATCAGCTTGTCGAGCTGTATTCGGCTTGCCGATGCCCATACTACACACACGCTGTTGATCGTTGCGCAGCATATGGCCGCCCAGGTCACTCAATCCAGCAGCGTACAATACTTGTTGGTTATCTATGCTCTGCACACGCGAACCATGGTGCTCAGTATGCATCACCACATAGCTACTCCGACAGTGGCTACTACAGTAGCCACTCGAGCTCAAAGAGCTACCGATGAACGGTTCTGTCTTCGGCAATGGGATTTCGCTCTCCAGGACTGATCCTACCTGATTTCGACGATTGGGTTTCCTGTCTCCTCTCTTTCACCATCAAAACTCTCTTCGTTGGTGGCAGGATATGCCCGATGGATTAACGGTGTCCTAAATAAGGTTGATCACTAGACGTATCCTTTAGCACACTTTCCGGCTCACAGATTACCATTGGTACTCCTTCCTTTCGCGGATAACTCCTTTCGTCACGGAGATTACAAAGACGTTGCCGGAGACGCGGAGGGAGATACGATATGGACACAAAACAATTACGGCAGAATGCTTCTTGTTGGTTATGGGGGAAAGCAACGCTGGACACTATTCCATTTTACGCACATCATTCTTTCTACAGTTTATGGCCTTCACTACTGGGACGATCTGAACATTCCCTATTTGCCGGTCGGATCCGGCATGCATCAACGGCGGAAAAACCATCTCATCTCACATTGTTAGATGGCGTTTGCTTATTTGTCCTTTTTTTGCACAGCGGTGGGTTGTTTCGGTGCCACTTCATTTTTCGCTTGGCTGGAACAAGTCGGGATATACGAACATTGGGTTACATCCTCGGGCAGCATTTGCTGGGAGCCTCGCGGCGCCTTCTAGACGGCGGAATTTCTATTCTTGAGCCTGAGGAGCAAGGGCATTACTGGTAATAGCTCTTTGCCTTTTGACTACAGTTGTGTTATTTGCTTTCTCTTCTTCTTGTTCTTGGATGTCTTTTTTGACAAAGGATGTTCCACTTTTAGGGTCATTGGGATTTTTTTTTATCATGGTTTGCATTTGAACTGGCTGGGGCAGTACGAAAATGCTTGTAGCATTAAATGGGGACAACATATGGCTGGCCATTCTTTCATTTCTTTTTCGGGGCGGATTTTATTGGGAATCTCCCTTTATTGTTTCAACATCTTGCTTCCCTTTTCCATCGCTAGGACTCACACGACTTTCATGACCCATTGGCTGCAGCAGTCACAATTGATGGTGCTTTACTTGGAGGCTGGGCTCCCAATGCTATGACGAGCAGGAACTAGAGCGTTGAGCGTTCAACATGTCATAGAAAATATAAATCACTCCCTTCTCAATGCTTGACTTTCTCTTCATCTTTCGCTTCAAGGTCCATCAAAGTATAGTTACAGGTTTAGTGTCAACTCATCCTGACGATCATCGCATAAAGCGGGGCTTGTGAAGTAAATTCTCCACAGACAAGCGTTGAAGCCTTGGGGCTTAGAATCCTCGGCCGGTACATATACGTACCCAGGAAGCTTTTTTCCTTCTTTCTTCTAGTTGCATAGTGCTGTAAGATCTTGAAAACCCGAACCTCTAAGAAACTCTGAAAATGACTGTCGTCAGATTCGTTTCAAAGAGGCCTCATGTAAGGTATGGAGCACCAGATCTAAGTGCTGAGTTTAGCATTGTACGCACGAGGCAGACAAGTGCAAAAACACTTATGAAGGACGAGCCAAGTCACAGCTTTGCAGCAATAAGCAACTTCGAGAATAGGCGTCTGAGCCTATGGAGTAGGTGATGTTTATGGTGCTGTACCGTAGTGCAAAGCACGGCCGGTAGCGCGACCTATTATTAGGCCTCCACCCCGGCAGATTCCCAGATCGAGCCACGCGGGAAGGACAAGGCCAATCACGCGAAATCTAGCTCACGAAGGAGTTCGGCTGTTTTGCACAGGAAACTTTTGAGGCGGATGACAAGGAGGGCTGGGGGCTGGTGTGATTTGCAGGTGGTGCGCGATTAGGCGCACTGGCGCGCTGCAGGGAACTACTCAAGGGTGTGAAACGATCGGCCGGGTTGCCAAGGATTCGGGGGGTTTTGTTTTATGTAGATGGGACAAGGAATTGGTGCAATTGAAGATGAGGATGTGTGCTACTGGGACTGCGTAACACGAATGAGGAGTTGAGGTCAAGCTAGGAACTCGCTTAGGATTTGATAGACACGTCTACACTGCCGCGACCTTACAACGCAGTGCTTCTTATTACACCAGGTTCGTAGCAGTTCGATACTCGGATTCTCGGATGTAACAATACCGTGCAGAGAAGCATCGCATGTTACAACCGAGTGGTCGGTAAGGTTGGATGATATATGCAGTGTCTAAGGGGAACTCATGTTCTCGAGTGCAATTGGCCAGGACAACATGTGCTCGCCTCTCTTAATTCCACGATGCTGACAGCTTGCATCTTCGGAGTTAGTTGATATGGCAAAGTGATTCGTTATTCCTCAAGGGACTCACCCACGGCTGATGTGAGCTACAAGAGTAACGCCACCTCATACCTACGGCAGTACTGCGCTGTACCGGGTATTCCAACTCGGAATGGCTCGTCTGTCAGAAAACGGCTGAGGTTGGCTAGTCGGCGCCCCATCCCAGGCTGACGGTGGCAAAACTCTCCAGGAATTAGGCTCGACGATCCCTGGAATGCCGGGCATTTTATGCAGGGGTATGACGTTTGGTGGAGAGCTCAAGGCGTTTTTCCGTCAAACTAGCAGGGGTTGCTCGTCTAAGGCTTGTAGGCTAGGCACAGGAATGTATGTAAATGAGTTACAGGGTCTGGGTCAGGACTACACTTGGAAGAGACCTGTATCAAAGGTTTCTTGTTGAAGCTCGGACGCGATCAACATCGTGCTATTGATATTATGTCATCTTCAGCCTTATACACGAGTCTGGTTTTTTCTTATAGATGAAATTTGCATATCGTCATGTTGATCATTATTGCAGACTAAAATATTACTCTTATACGTCGGGCCCAGTAGTAAGAGCCACCTTGGTTTGGTCAGGCCATGGCTTACCTTCCCTCGTAGAGACAGAAGCACCTAACAGAAGAAGGAACTGCGTCACCCCGCCTGCCACTTCAATGGCCACTGTAGAGCCATCAACGATTGCATCGTTTCTCATCGTGATCCGTCCAGTAACTCTCCACCATCACCATCATCACCCACCAACCTCTCCTCTCTCCCCTTTTCTTCCTTTCGCCATCCGCATCCTAGCATACTCTGTCTCTCTATCTCTCTACATAATTGGCAGCATTCATAACTCGTTTTAATGCTGCTCCCTGTGCCCATTTTTTATTCTGTTGAAAGTGTTCTCATGTCCAATGATCGATTATCCCGATCTAGCACTTCATCAACTCGAGCCGATCAAGCCGCAGTCACTAATACTGCTATTGGCCAACTTCTCCTGCCAAAGCATCCTTTAGAGAAGCTTCCTCGCAATAGCAAGACTTCCTCGTCGTCAGCGTTACCACTGTGATACATAGTCCTGCGCAGGCATCTTTATCAGCATTAGATACACAAGACTCCGCAATGTTTTCCGCACTCATTGGTCACACTCGAGCCCTGCTCCCTCAAGAGAAGTCAGAGGGACATGTTGCAACCGACGCTGGCGACTTCGATCATACACCGCCTCCCAGCAGTCGAGCGTCCCTAGATATGTCAAGGAATGAGGATGAGAGGTCGGATGTTATCAAAGAGTTAGGAACGAGCCTGGATACCACTTCTCGGCATCACCTTCTGACAGCTTCATCGAACAGCTCGACGGTCGCAAGCAAAGATGGCCAGATTCCGCCGGCCTTGAGTCCGTTCTCCAAGACCAAGTCAGGCATGCCATCGATGAAGGGCTTCAGCGATATTCCTGGTCCCCCGTACCACAAAACATTTTTATCGCAAAACGGATCGACTCCGGATAGCGCTCGTCCGAAGCCTTTGATGCATTTTCAAAATATCTATGCCTCCAAAGACAATGCAGGACTCGCCGATCTTTCTGGTTCCACCGAGTCTACGGAAATATCACGCGACGAATTACATGTCTGTCCCTCTCGCCAAGATTCTCCACTCAGTTCAAGTGGCATCTTCTTTGAAAATGGCTAGAAGTCTCGATTTCATTTCCTTGAAGACTCGGGCCATGAAAGTGAAGTGAGGGCAATCCCTAACATCAAGGGCGACGGCGGCTGTGCTAAGGTGCACATGCCTCTTAACCCCAATCCGATCGATCATCAGAAAGACTTCGAAAATATCCCAGATCAGCTTTATGGCGAATCTAACCAAGTTCACCTGAATTCTACTCTCCCCAATAACGCAGAAGTCCATATTGCCTCTGGCCACTGCAGTCGTTCAACATCTTCCAACAGTTACAGCCAAGATCGAAAGGTAGCATCAGCCAGTACCAACAAGCAATTGACCAGCGTCCTACCACCAGAAGTTCATCTAAGCGAAATACAAGATCACGATAAAAGCTCTCCCGGTATGAGTTTTCAGACACCATCACTGATCGGCGATTGTGAGCCATCAGCTGCTCATATGAGTCGACCAGAGCGGAGCCGGTCTTCGGGGTCTATCATGAATTATTTGTGGAAAATCAGTTGGCTTAAACTACTATCGAATTCAGCCAGATCTAACAGTTCCCAACTCACAAATCTTCCCCCTCGAACCAAGTCTATCAGAGCCGATGATCGACGCCCATCAGAGCCCTTGTTACCGAGCAGCAGGGCTCTTCGTAGGCTATCAGTCTGGTCAACTCTATCTGGTGAATCAGACCATGGAGAAGATAGGCTACTATTCAACCGTACTTTTGACCAACTTGAGAGACTCCTTGACGATGCACTTTCGCTGGCTCTAGAGTTCGCCGACCATTCGAAAGCCGCAGCTCGCACCAGCGATAGTCTTGCACCAGATAACAGTGGTTCTATCAACGAATCGAACGAATTAGCGATGAATAATGCACAAGAAAACTCCGAAGTGGTTGAAATGAGCAGAGAAGATCCGGCCTGCCCGGCAAGACCAGGGTGCAGACGTGCTGCCACTTACACAAGCATTCCTAAGCGTCCACGGCTGGCCGATATTGTTGAGAGCTATTCTGGAACGTTTAAAGAGCTTCGAACAACAACTCGCGTTGAGAGACGACAATACAATAGCTCCTCGCGATATGCATCGCGGAGTGAGCGGTCCAGAAGGCAGAGCCAAGTAAGAAAAACGGACCTTCAACGTGAAACTGTCATGTCGGAGGACCTTCTCAACCCAAGCCCACTTCTCAAGCTCGATCTTAAAGCAGAAGGTAATCAAGAAAATACTACAGTTCATAGACGCTCTGCGGCTGTGAACATGTCATCGGGCGTTCGAAGCGGGACCGGGCACGATGCCTTGCCAGATCATGATATTGCTGGCAGAAGACTACATAACGAACATGGAATCAACTTACGGAAGAGATCACATGTTAGTCTGCGAGACGTGCAAGGATTCAATCTTCCCAAGTCACATGTAAGGCAACCAATTGCGAGAGACTGGTCACCAATTCGGAAACGTTTTGTCGCCTCCGTCGCCTGCCTGAGCACAGCTCTCATTGGAGTGCTGCTTGGAATCTATACAGGCCTTGTTCCATCAATTCAGTACTACATCGTGGATCAATCGCACGTCGCTGTCCATGGCAACACGGGTTGTTTCCTGGCACTTGCTTTGCCATCGTTCTTCCTCTGGCCCTTACCTTTGCTTCACGGGCGGAAGCCCTACGTCATGTCAAGTCTCATCATTGCAATGCCACTGCTTTTCCCACAAGCAATCGCCGTCAGCAGCCAAAGATTGACCAACACTACCTCCTGGAGGGTACTGCTTTTGGTGTCACGTACATTGATGGGGGGCTCATTAGGGTTTGCCAGCATGAACTTCCACTCAGTTCTGACAGACCTTTTTGGTGCTTCTCTGATGTGTAGACATCCCCACCAAGAGGTTATTGACCAGTTCGACGCAAGGAGACACGGTGGTGGTATGGGCGTTTGGCTCGGTATCTGGACTTGGTGCTGGATTGGATCTCTTGGTCTAGGCTTTCTCATTGGCGCAGCCATTATTGACAAGCATCCACCCGCGTGGGGGTTTTATATCAGCATCATGCTGATTGCGGTAGTGTTGATCCTCAACGTTATATGCCCCGAAGTCCGGCGGTCTGCGTTCCGGCGGTCGATTGCAGAAGTACGAACTGGGGGAGATGTCTCGCGTCGGTTGGCTCGAGGAGAAGTGATGATGCATCGAATCAAGACAGGTCCCAAGTGGTGGGGCCAGGAAGCGTATCATGGGGTTCGTTTATCCTTAGAGATGCTTGAGCAACCCGGCTTCGCTGTCATGGCTGTTTATGTCGCATGGATTTATGCACAGGTCGTCCTTGTGATAATCCTATTGGGCTCACTTGTATCTCGATTCTACCGCCTGAGGTCGCCATATGTTGGTTTGCATGTCGCAGCGATCGCACTTGGCGCTGTTCTTGCAATCCCTTTCCAGAAGGCCAGCTTCTTCTCGAGATCTCGGCACCGGGAGGGTAATTCTAATCGCGAGACAATAGGCAAAAGGGTGGTCTGGTCATCACATCTCATCCGCCGGACCACCTTTACCATCGCGCTACCCATCGGCGGTGCCTGCTACACTACTGTCTCATCTGGGCCTCCGATCAGCTCTGGTGCACCTGCGTTCTTTGCCCTCTGTATGGGCTTCCTATCATGTCTCGCAATCGCGGAATGTAACGGCCTCATCATGGAAACATTTGACACATCAGATCTGACTCCTGGCATGGTCGGCCGCCACCGTGATCCCTCGGGCCAAGACCAGCGCAGGACCAACTACTCATCATTCCCAAGAGTGACAGCAGGGTTCGCGATAATACACTCCCTCTCCTATATCCTGGCAGCAGGCTCGACTGCGTTAGGTGGCCATGTAACCCGCAGGCTTGGTCAGCAAGTTGCTACAAGTATCGTGGCCGGTATCCTCCTCTTATTGACCGTTCTATTACTGCTTGTCCTCATACGGTTCAAGAACGTGCTCATTATACCTCGTTCGAAGTCGGAAGAGATGGAAAAGATTACTCAAGCTCGGCGAAGATCTACAAAACGTCGGGCCTCTATGCCCAATGACTTGCGAGCAACGATGGAAGAGGATTATGCCTGGCGGCCCGCAATGACGGGAAACCCAGTGGGCAAAAATCGTCGGATGAACGTATTGGAAATGGGGAACCTGACAAGATGGCAAGATATTCGAAGAAGAAACAAACTCATAGATGCGGGTGTGCATCTCAACCGTGATACACTGGATCAAGGGTTAGATGCCTTGGATGTTGCACTCGAAAGCCAGGTTGATGATATGCGACAAAATGCACACGGCTTTTTCAGACGAGGGAGTTTGAGAAGACATAGAAGTCGTCTCCGGCGCAGCAATCAAAGCAGCGAACAGACATTTCATGACCTAGAATTGGATACGCTTGATCCTGTTGGTACGCCAAGTGAGTCATTCCAACAACCACGACAGTTTGTTGAGAGGGAGTGTGTAATGGGTCAGACAATCAAAGAAGGAGAACAAGGATGACGCCCAGGCTAGACCAAGCAACTTCGGAAAGATCCAGGCCTAAACTACACAAAGAATGTTGGAGACGTAAGAGATTGACCTTATAAAATTAGAATGAATGTCTAAGGTAGTGTAGTGTAGTGTATACAAGGATATTTGCCCTAATGGCTCGTCTGTGTCCTGGTGCCTTTTGCTTCCAGTCTATGGCTAATGCTCATTATATCTTCAAAATGCTTGACTATTATACAAGAGTGATTTGATGTCTAATCCACAAAAGAAAGGAACGGCCAGGATATTTGTCGATTTATGATTTTGTGTGTGCTTTTTTTTATTGAACGTTAAGGAAAAGATCATCTCCTCGCCGCGTAGGGGTCAATGTTGGTTTCCAATGAGGCGATAAAGGGAAGTTTGGAGGTGTCTTATTCTCAGCATGACGATTCCACCTCGGAGCCTTGTTTTGGTCTGCACCGATGGTCATGTCGGCAGCGCGATCAGAGCCAACACGCTTGGCGAGGAGTGAATCCTGGCTTCCAGACTGGGAAACCGGCGGGTTCGGGGGTTGAGGGGGACAGTAATTTTGATACATGGAGGGATGAATTTGAGGCTGCTGCTGAGCAGGGTGTTGTTGATACGATTGATAACCTCCTTGATTGTGCGGATGGGACTGTTGGCCTCGTCGAGCCTGGAAGGATGGGTACATCTGTGGTGGCTCTTGGTAGGGTAGGTGATGCTGTGGTGGACGCTGGTAGGGCTGCAGAGGCTGCTGTTGCTGGAAAGACTGGTATGATGGAGGCATACGTTGGGCGGGCTGCCAAGCGTGCTGCTGCGGCTGCTGCGGCTGGTGATGTTGGCGCTGTTGCTGGTGACGATGGGAATGCAGACGCTGGACGGGTTGCCAAGCTGCTTGCTGCTGATGAGGAGATGGCTGGAACGAGGGAGGTCTCTGATACGGTCGGTACTGTTGGGGTTGCGGACCCGAGGCGGAACGACGGTGCTGCGAGAGTTGTCGAGTTTGGAGAGGCTCAGGAAATGGTGGATCAAAGTAGTAAGGAGAAGACCGGATCTGGTTTGGGTTCACAGCCGAGGGTTCTGAAGTCTCATCAGGTTCAGGTGAGGGCTCAACGATACGCATCGTTGGAGAAGTTGTCTCGGGTCCTACGTTGGGGATGGGTTCAGCTTTCTGTGGAGCTGGCCGTGCTTGTGACTGCAGTGCTGAGTAGTTCCCAGTCGGAGGCTGCATCATTCCCAAAGTCGGGCTTGGTTGTCCAGGAGGACTGTACACGATCTGTCGCGTGGGAGGGGCAGATCTTGTGTTGACACTCTCGCTTGAGCTTCCCATCTGGCTAGCACGTCGAGGGTCGCGGGGTGGGATCTTGGGCTGCTGCTGGCGATTACGGACAGACTGGGGAGACTCGGCAACAGGAGAGAGGCTGACTTGCTGTTCAAGCGCCAAAGAGGGGATGCTTGAGGAAGACTCGGTTGAGGTAGTGATGATGGTGGCACTACTGCTGCTGGAGTCTTCACGTGGTCGAGTCAAGGGCCTGGTCATAGAGCGGCGAGAAGAAGCGCTGTGTCGCGGGTGAGACTGCGACGAGAAGAAGGGAGAAGGGTTCTGCGGGCGAGGTCCAGCAGGTCTGAATTGCGACCCCGCGGGAACAATTTCAGCTGCGGGAGCAAGCATCTTGGCATTGTTTTGATCTGCACTACCAAGAGGGCCGTTGTCGTATTTAGGAGCTGGCTTTAATACACCCTCTTGAGATGCCTTGGAGTCTTGCGAGCCCCGTGCTATTACGGAGGCGCGTTTGGGATTGCCTAGGACCCAGTTGCCATACTGGTCAGCGACATAATAAGTCGTTGCTGAGAGAGGCGTTGTTGGCGGTGGTCTCCAAACCTGCGTGTTGGCGTTTGGAGATACTGATGTTCGATCTTCTTCGAACTCGGTCACATTGCTTTCTCGATTGTTCGTTCCTGGAACCACGGCGGCAGATATCTCGGCGGGAGGGATATACAACTTTGGTGGTACAGGGACCATGGGCCTAGATCTTGCTGGTGAGGCAGCAATAGCAGGTACAGCCAGTGTTGGAGGCGGTAGTTGAGGGTTCTCATCTCGGCCTGGTGGTCCAGCAACCTGACGTCCGGTCTCTCCCCATTCTGGCTTTAGAAGAGGCAGAGGTTTCTCGTTGGTAGCCCCATTAGACAGATCGGGCAGTGTTGGCTTTGCAGGGAGAAGTTTGGATAGTCGTCTCAGGGGTGAAGAGTGAATGGTGTTGCGGTTGGAAGGGGGAGGTGATAACGCTACGCCGATGCTTTCAGGTTTGATACTCCTCCGGCGGTAAGCAGGCGGTGGTGGCGGATTATTTGTAGGATCTAAATCAGGACGAAGTTGGTGAATCATCCAAGAGTTATGTCCACCGTTGTCAGATCGGGCTGGTTTATAACCCCATGTGTCTCTCATAGGAAGGAAGCCGGTTTTGATGTGAGGATACTTTCTTCGCCGGTAGTATCTTGCCAAGACAATGGCTCCGACTGCAACTCCGACAGCGGCAAGGACGCCTACTGATATACCGGCCACCTGTTCAGTGGATAGTTTGTTCGATTCATCACTATCTTCGTCTTTGCTCGCTCCTCCAGCGCCACCAGGCACCTCCGTGCTGGAAGTCGTCTCGGTCTCTGATACTGATACAGAAGTAGACGTCTTGAGGGTTGTAGATCTAGTAATCGGCGGTTCAGTAATTGAAATTATTTCTGAATCAGTAGTGGCTCCATCTGAAGAATCGGTAGAAGATCCCTCCTCAGTTGTTTGTCGAGTTGTCGATCTTGTTGTGGTTTTCGTCGATGGTCTTGGAAGAGGGTACGACGATGTATCGATGACTAGAGTTGTTGGCAATGTTTGAATAGTGCTTGATGTGTCCGAACGTGATGTGGTCCTGGTCCTGGTCCTGGTCCTGGTCCTGCTCGTGATCACTGAGGGAAAGGTAACAACTCCTCCTCCTGAAGGAGCCAAAACCAATGTTGCTGTGATGGTGAGATAAGTAGGATGTGCCGCATTAGGCTTCCCATTGCACATGTCATACGCATTCTCGATGACTCGATCTGGTTCTGTGTAAGTAACTGTGTTTCAACATCCTCGGTGCTGTGTACAACATCCTTGGTGCTGTGTACAACATACCATTCGCTTCGACTACAGAACAGAATCCAATGGATCGTTCCGCAGAGATGCATTGCATAGCACCTTCACCCAAAGTAAAGCCCGAAGCTCCCCTTCGAGAACACAGGCAGTCCAGCAAAGGCCTGCCGGTGCAGATGTCGAGGACATAATTGACGTTAAGGAAAGAGGCGAAGCATTCCTCAGCACAGCTGGGAATCAATCGCGAGAATTCGTTGGAGAGATTAGTTGCCAGTACGGCAGTTACACAAAAGATCAACCATGTCGGCACGAAGGAAAATGGCCAACTGGCCATTCTACAACGAAACATCTGAAGACGCAAGAGTCAGTCCCAGCTCGGGGCTGGAGATGTTGAGCTGGTGAGCTCACCTATAGAGAAGGGTATCCTATTAAAGGAGATGGCCAGCATCTCAACGAAGTGTATTCATGAGCAGTCGTAACAAGAGAATAAAGGAAAAACGGGGGGAAAGATGAAAGGGTGATTAGTGAGTGAGAGTTGGTACAAGCGGACAGACAACAGAGGAAAAAGAGGAAAGGAAATGCGAAACACAGTCACGACGAATGCACAGGAAACAAGGGAACAAGGGAACAAGGGAACATAAGAGGAGTGTATTCATTCTCAGCAGCAGCCGCCGTCTCCCGCTACAGCACGGAAATTGATCGTGACAAGGCCACAGGCAAGAGGGCCAGCGCTTGCTGGTCAAGCTGGGACATTGTGAGTCCTGCAACCGCAAGCCTCTTCTTCAGCTCGAAGGCCTCTCAAGGGGCCATGGAGCCGCCAGAGCGGGCCCCCAGCGCTCTCGGCGTCATAATGGAAGAGACTGGGTCCGAAAGAGGCAGCAGCTGCTGCAGGAGCTATTTTTGCCTGGAGTGAGCATCACTCGATGCGAAACTCGACCCCACGATGTTTGTTGCGGCGGTTACAGGTTGTGCCGTGACTGGCTGAGGTTTTGTTGTGCCGCCCTTAGACGCGGGCGCCAACTGCTGACAGCCAACCAGCCAGCAGAAAGCGCGGTGATTGATCACGTGAAGCCATCTCCGTCCAATTACGGTGCTTGTATAACCTCGATGGAGGCCTGGCAGAGGGCGGCCGCCCTTTGCAGATCGACAACCTTTATTGAGGTTGTTAATAATGTCAATATCAACGTGGGATGTGATGACTCTACGTCCACGTCTACGTCTATTACCACTCTTTTACGTCTTAGCCAGTTTCGGAGGGAGTTGGCTGGTTATCACGAACTTGTTCTGCCACCCACCTCCTCTGTCTTCTGTGTAAGTTGTCTCTGGAACGGTCAGCTACGGGGCCGGCTGAGAGAGCAGATAACGATAGCGTTACTTCGTCTTGACTGCACCTCCACATCTCGGTTCGTTGCGAGATCTTAACAGACAAGGTTAAGGCTGACCAAGAGACCGTCCTTGTTTCAGTTCTTTACAGTGGGCATACGAGAGTCAATCAAATGGTGAACAGACCCACACCCTCCTGGTACACTTCAGATTCTTATAGCCAAAGAATATAAGCACTGACACTTTCTACGATACTCGTATCACGGGGCTGATGCTAAACCTCAGGACATTGGCTTATCCATGTCATGTCATATATCCTACTCGTATACCTCGTGATACTTGCATTCTCTTCCAATAGTATTGTGGAGTTATTGGAGTGCTACATTGATCATCTTGGCATACATCTCGTCTCAACAAGCCAACACATCATGGCCAACTTTACGGGATATATTCGCATTGAAGATCTAGATTCTCTGCCATTTCAAAGCTCGTTCCTCATCACTCAAGTCTCTGATCCTGTGCATACTTCTCAGTCGCACAATCATCAGCAAATGCCCATGTGATGTTAACGAACGCAATGCTCAAGCCATATTCCTAGGCAAAAGATGGACAGTGTTTCGCAAACAACAAAGGATCAACAACAGTCTCAAGACGCCGACGCCGACAGAACACCCACAATAGAACAACAAATCCCTCGGGGCATGGGAAGCTCAGAATACCACCAAGCCATCTCTTGTTTGTGATAAAGAACGCCACAGGCGATGTAGCTTCGCCCTCGGTTTCAACCAACTAAATGCTATGCAATCATCAAATTCCTCTAATGGCAATCTTACATGGCCATCTCGGCCTGTAGTTTCCGAAGTTCGGCTTCCTCGTCGTCTTCCTCAACTGCCTGCTTCTTGCTCGATACAGCTGTAACATGTCAGTTCTTGAACGAAACTTAGTCTGGCCAGGACACATACGCTCTGCGCTAGCCGGCGTGGGCAGCTTGTGTACGGCATCCGATACTGGAACACTGCCTGTCTTGAGCATCTGCTCGTCGAGCTGTTCCTGTTGTAGCTCATCCAACTCGTTCTCCAAATCCTCATCGTCAATCGGATCACCCAAGGACCTTGAAGTGATAGCGTTGACAATCTCGTCGCTCATAGCATTGTGTTCGTTCAATTCGTCCCTGTATCACGGAATCAGTAACAATTCGCACATCGCATAGAACAGCGTATGGGAAACAAGACGAGAACGCACATTGTCGCATCCACCTTGTCCACCGTGAGGCCTTTGTAGATGTGTTTCATCGCCTCGTTGGCGTTGTTCATCGCCGCCAGCGTCTCCTTGTTGATGTTGGCCGACTCGATCGAGTTGATTTGCTGCTCGAGTGTACCGATCTGTGCAACGGTTTGCTCGAGCGAGTGCTCGTGTGTCTTCTTGCGCCGCAAAGCCGCCTTGGCCGCTACCATCTAGATCAGCATCTCCGCCCCGCATCATTCTGCTCACTAAGGTCGCATACCGTTCTTGTTTGTGCTCACGTTCTTGCGTGCGACAGCATCCTGCTCATCGATCTGATTTTGAAGATGTCTCTCACGCTTCTGCAGCATGTCAAGCTGCGATCGCAGCCCGAGAATCGCATTCTTGGGAGTATCCTTGCGCTTCTGGGCCGCGGCGCCGCCGAACCAACCCCACATATTTGCAGTTGCTGATCGCTAAAGATCGATGGGAATGGATTTAGATGGATGAGGACAGGGAGCGCTCGTCCTGTTCCTCTTAGAGAGTTGACCTCGTTTTACGTTGTTGAGGCGGGAAATGGCGTACCGAGCCTCGACTCAGGGTTGGGTAGTGGGGTCAGGCTGAAAGAGGGCTATGGCCGACGAGTTCACGTAGGATAACCGGAGTTTTCAGGATTAAGTGAGCGAGAGCAGTTTCAGATGCCCCATACGTTGTTTCGTTCGATATCGTCGCCGTCAGCGTCGTCGTCCTAGGTAGTGTTGTGTTGAAGGTAGCCTGCGGACTCTTATCGTTGCCTGTGTGATGACGGCACCCTTGGCCTTGCCCGCCATTCCCTCTTAATTGCATAATGTGGGGCTATCCACCTAATTGCAAGATCAAAAAAGATCCCGCGCTCGGGTGCACTGTCAGGTTCCATGTGACGCAATATTCACATGGCCAACCCCGAAGTGGAAAGTTTGATTCGCTCGTGTTCTCAGCGTCACGCGAACTAAACATGAGGTTATTCCCAGGTTTATATGTATATTCATGACTGATGCTTGCCAGTGGACTATAACTAGAAGAAAGTCTATAAATTCGCGTTTACTAAGTAGTTTCGTATGCATCAGCACAGCATCATATACTGGGCTCTCACACTCTCTCTTCACGCAATTACCACTAAGATTTGATGATATGACACATCTCCCACTGGCAGGACCAGTGTCGAAATATTACAGCAAAGCATTTGCTTCATTTTCAGCCCATTATCCAAATGAATCCCGTAGCGCCAACATAGACCGTATTAAAGCCACGGCAGATTGTGTCCAAGTCGAGTGTAAGAAGTTACTTGCAGAAATGATAGTGTTTTATTGCCCGCACGCCAAGCTCAGCTTGAGTGTCGGTACCAGGTGGTCAGGATGAATGTTGGAAACGTTAACAAAGCGTAACGTCATGTGTCTGCGTGTATGGGTTGAGACGGTCTAGAAACCGGCTGGATGAGTTGTAAGTTGTGCGGCACGCAAGAATTCGACTCGAAAACTACGCTTCAAGCTCAACGTCTTTATAGGTTACTGCTTTTCTTGCGTGTCATAGTGCCAGACGATGTAGTTAGGGAGACCAATGACTTGATAACCAGCTCGCTTAGCCATCTTGGCAAAGCCTTCGGTCTCGGCCTGGTTTTCAAAAGCGTAGGCAGGGAAATTGATGCCTGGAGATGCTGTTAGTTGCGAATTCATGGCTCATGTAATGTCATCATCACGCACCTGATCGATGAACATCTGCCTTGACGAGAATGTTGACACCGCCAATACCATCGAGTTGGAGCTCGACATCTTTGTTTTCACGCCAGTCTCCCATCCTACACATGTATTCACGTCCTGTATCAAACTCCTTGTAGCCCTCGACAATCACAGTGTCTTTCGGCAGGCTATTGGCGAGTTTTCGGCCCTTGTCTGATTCTATCCACGAGTTGTAGTCGACTGCGATTGAGGGTCAGCGACTTTCTGAAACCAACAACTGGTATATTTGATACTTACATCGGCCCTCAATATCGACGCCCTTCTCGAATCTATGGAACCAAATGTCTCGGAGAAGTTAGCGTCGCCATGTCTCAAAAACTGGTTTGCCTAGACTTACTAGGTACTAGAATATCTCGGTCATGGGCAATGAAGTCTTCAATAATTCGTCTGGGTGCTTGTTCAATGTCAACATCACGCCAATACACCCATGAGTGTTCCGGCTTCAGAGCGGTGGCTAAAAGGTAGTTTCTTGCCTTGGCCATGGCTTTGCGACGTGGCGCCTGTACTTCAAACCCATGTCTCTGCTCCGCATTCTGGCTAAGATGGAAATTGAAGTTCTTCTCGATAATCGTGATACTGTTGAACGGCACCTCGTCCTTCCGTTTTTGTAGGTGGTCTAATTCGGAAGCGAGTACAGCAAGTGTGTCATCTCTTGAATCGGATATCAAAAAGGCGAGGTCGATCAGGCGATGCGGATAGGTGAGCTCAGCGACGAGCTTGAAGTAGTTCTTAAGGAATGGGGCAGCATCCTTCAACGGTGTCAGGATTAATACTCGTTCGTTTCGGGCAATTGCTTGTGGACTCGAGGTGATTGGGTTTAGATCGATGTGTTCGATCGAGGGAGATTCGACTTTAAGAGGCTTATGGTGGTTGAAGAGGACGGGCGTCTGCATGTGCGCATTCCATAGGGCATGTTCGTTCGGCGTCATTTCCATTGGTGACTTATTCGGGCCCCAGCAGCGAACACTACAATCATGTCAGCCAAACGACTCTGGCTCGGGTTCTGCAGGGAGTATACAAACTTTTGCGGGCCAGGAGGTGTTGCCCGAAGACTACGGTACAATATCATCACAATACCAGTTACACCTATTAGGAGAAGCAAACGTGATCGTGTCAAGTTGCTACGCAGCACTCTGCCCTGGGACATCTGAGTTTTGGCGGCCTTCCAATTGAGTCCACCATGTGGAAGAAGCATGGCGAATGCTTCGGGTGGTCGTCGTCCACTCTATCTTCTGGGTTGAGCCGTTCGTCGCAGGCACAATACTGGAGCTGTCGTTGTAGCCCTTCTCAAGGTATGCCGTTAGCAACCACGTGAGATCTTCAGTGCCTGATGTTCTTCCGATGCGCCCAGTGTCGCAATGGCTCTATCGACTCTTCCTTTCTATACGGTCCAGAGCTTTGCTGCAGGTCGAGGCTACCCGTGTTTTCTCGTGGGCGGAGGGTACCCTGATTAAATGGTATGCCTTTCAACGGGGGTTTTGCCGGCTAGGTCGAGATTGTTGCTGTCGCGCAGGAGGTCTAGCGTATCCAAAGTAGCACCAAAATTCGACAATATTCGCATTGATCAAGATTAGATGGAGAGACCGGAAACGAGTGTATTGGCGGCTTTCTACGGTCGATCGAGGAGGGCGAGAAGCATAGGTTGGAAGAAGCCAGTTCAGGAAAATAAAGCTGAACACTATTCAATGACATTACCTACCCACGTTGCGACAGCTCAGATCAGCACTTTGCTGACTGTCGTTGGCTCAACAGGGCAGCCACCAGAGCCTCCAGGCCCGCTGGCCCGCTGTTGGTTCCATGCTTCAGTGGCTTCGGCAAGGGATGGGCCCTAAGTCGAACAACTGCCACCAACCCGCCAACGTCAGCAGATACATGCTTACCCTGCAGTGTGAATCTATTCAATATTTGAAGTTGTAATCTCGAGCTTCTTGGTGCTGCTCCGAAGGTTTACGTATATAAGGCTACTGGGAAGCAAATTTGAGACGGGTTATTGAATATACAGCTCTCCCATTTGATCAAAGAGCAGGGAGCTCTTAATATGCTGCTGTTACACTCCAAATCCCACCCGACACTGTTCAAGATGTTGCCAATATGCTGAGCGAGAACACGCACATGTACATATCTAATCATACTTGAATTGCATGCATATACCATAATTTCGCTATGGTGTTGATTTCAAGAAAACACTCTGTATAACCCTACAGATACCCCCTTGGCTTGAAGGGAGATAGAGATAGGCATGGGAAGAGCAAGAGTTATTAGAACGCAAACATTCATATCATATCCACCGTCTACGCAAGTATTTACTACCAAGTCCTTGGAGCCTCGCATAACTATACACAGCTCATCATCAGAGAAAATGTACAGGATGTATCCAACATTGTTCCTTTAGTATGCCTTGAGTACCTAGGCTGCTAGGGCAGTTGGTATATCAAACATCGGATCCCGATTGGGTATTCACTACTGACGTCTTTGGTTCCAGATCTGCCAGGAGATCGGCCAATGACATAAACAGGGCGTAGTCGCCACAAGTACCGATAGACAACATCTCATGCTTCTGCATCGACCGTGAATAAGTAAAAGACCGTCACCTGCACCCGCAAGAATAATTTACCAACTCAAAAAACCAATCTATCGTGTTTCGCTAAAGATAAACCGAGGGTTAGCGGGGTACTTTTTATAACTGAAGTACCGCATGCTCCCTGCGCTCTTACGAAATCATCGCATTCTAGCTGTACATCCATTCACATTGTCATCACGAACACTACGGACCAAGACAGGACTACCATCAACTTACACCATGGCCGCGACAAGGCGCTCTACTCGTCTTAGCACTATCACTGCGACGAAGGTGGAATCACCAGCCAAGCCGACATCACAAATCAATGGTCGGAAGCGCCAAGCAGCCAGTGTTCAAGATGAGCCCCAGGCGCCATCCACGCCTCCTAGGAAGCGTGCACGAGGCAAGCCTGCGACACCGGCAGCTCCGCCGCCGATGACACCGACGCCAGCTGCTGCCGGGGCTTTCACCGAGCTTGTAAACTCTACCAAGAAGCCTCGCAGTGCAGCAGTGACACGACTTGCAAACCCCAAGCTTACAAATGCAACGCTTCTCTCACCAGAGTCGTCAAGGCTGATCACCTCACGGGACATAGAAACTGTCTCTCCTAGCAAAGCGCCCCAGGCGAAAACAACAACGGAGAACTTGCTGAAAGAAGCATGTGATTATCTCATGAAAGTTGATGCCCGCATGAAGCCTCTGGTGGAGAACCATCATTGCCGAGTGTTTTCACCAGAGGGCCTGGCAGAGAAGATCGATCCGTTTGAGAACCTTTCAAGTGGCATTATCAGCCAGCAGGTATCAGGGGCCGCAGCAAAGTCGATCAAGGCCAAGTTCCTCACGTTATTCGAGGAGCAACCAGGCGTCCGATTCCCGCATCCATCCCAAGTGGCCGCCAAATCGATCGAGGAGCTTCGCACAGCAGGGCTATCACAACGCAAAGCCGAATACATCAAAGGTCTTGCAGAAAAGTTTGTCAGCGGGGAGTTGAGTGCTCAAATGCTTCACGATGCTTCGGATGAGGAGGTCATGGAAAGACTGATTGCTGTGAGAGGTCTGGGGAAGTGGTCTGTCGAGATGTTTGCATGCTTTGGGCTCAAACGGATGGACGTATTCTCACTCGGTGACCTAGGTGTTCAGAGAGGTATGGCTGCATTCGTCGGGCGCGATATCGCCAAGCTCAAATCCAAGGGCGGCGGCAAATTCAAGTATATGTCGGAACAAGATATGACTGAGCTGTCGAACAAGTTCTCCCCATATCGAAGTCTTTTCATGTGGTACATGTGGCGAGTCGAAGAGACAGACATCAGTACGATGGAATAAACGTTGGTTGCCGGGTCGGCGCATGTTTGTTATCATGGTGGTCCTTGGAGCAAAGGTCCTACATTGTGTTCTTCGGATACACTTCCGTCACTAATGCGAGTGGTGATGTCACGTATGAACTTATTGCAAGATATATGGACCCATGGTTGGTCTAGACCTGATAAATATAGCCGGGCCAATGCGTCTAATGATGAATAAAGGTTTTCCTCTCAAATAACTTGGCACGCTTCAGAGCGTGTTATCCTACAAATCCCATGGTGTTTTCAACCAACACTAACTGGCTTAGCTTAAGCGGAGACATGCATGATTAGCTATCGGCGATCGGCTCCAGGGGAGGATGGTCTGCTTGTGGGTTCGCTATTTCAACGGCGTGAAGATGGTTGCGCCACGAATCGGACCAAAGACGCCCTTGCCGGCCTGCAGCGGGCCTCGATTCATCTACAATGTAAAGGTTGCGACAAAGAAACCAAAAAAGAAAAAGATGGGTTTGTATCATATCACGCGCATGGAATACCTACGTGTACAGGCCTAGCTCAAGCTCCCCCAGCTTGGCATCTCAATGGCTCAGCACGATTGTCTAGCCTTCCAAGAGAAAACCTTGATCAACCATGTGCGACCACTTCGCATATCGTTGATTCTCTTTGTGAGCTGGCTTGGCAGATGGAAGCGGGAAGTGGGAAGATGCTTGGCTTGCGATGACAGGCTGGGAGCTCGCCAGATAGAGACCATCTCATACAAGCTACAGGCTTGGCGGTCTCGAGTGTGGATAGTGCAACGCGTCAAGGGGCGGATAACTTCGATTTACACGCCTGAACAGAATGGAATGGAGGCGCCCGCCGTACAGTACGTACATGGTAGCAGTCTCTGGGATAACGGAAGATTCAACCAAGTAGCCAACGGGAAGAAATCCACGCATCTCTGTACTAATTAAATTAGCTTCTCAGCACGTTGTCATATATCCGTTAATGGATACCTTTTTCATGCTGATGTGGTTGCGCCTTGATATGGCAGAAGAACCCTGGAAGGCCAATGTTCAAAGCCGAAGACCTGATGATTTGCTTTGTTGCGTCACTATTAATGAGGATTATAATCACGATCATCCTCAATGGAAGTCCCGAGGCTCTGAAACAAAGCGATAACAAGTTCGACGGCCTCTAGCCAGGGAAGAACACCAACCAGGGGCAGATTTGGGTTAGAGGTGGTGTGAGGGAAATGCCTACCTATGTACTATGTAATCGCAACACTCGATCTATCCGCCGCACGCACCCAGTACGTTATCATTAACTATCCACTGGGAATCCTGGGATATAGGATCGTCAGGGTTGTTGCAGGATGATCATCCGAGACTCATCTTGAATGCGGAAGCACGTGGGTTCAATGACAGCTGGGCTGCATAGGAGAAGGAAATAAGAATTACAGAGGAATACGAGATTAGGTGGCGATATGGAATGACAATAAAAAGGGAGGGAGAAGTTTTCGAGTAACCCTGGAACCACCGGGGCTCCATTGCCGAACTAGGTCGCAATTGTTCGAGGTTATTTTATTTCAGCAATCAGTCACGGGCCTTTTCAAGAATCAAGATCAACATAGTAGACTCGTGCGGGTATGGAATTGGACAGCTTTTTGTGTCAGTGACTGAAGCCTCACCCTCACCCTTAACAGGCTGACGGGTGAGTCGTGTAGCCGTTTCTCCAACCTCAAATTAAGCAATTGATCGAGGTCCACCGGCCCAGCTCTTGTCTCGCAGAAATGATGACGTCTCGGCGGGGGGGGGGGGGG
>JAALXI010000246.1:0-94615 GCA_012977755.1 Fusarium nurragi | reverse complement strand
CCCCCCCAACCGCACACCAGATTGTGATGATGAAACAGAATCGAACGGCATCTGTTTTGTGTCCATCTAAAAGAACTTGCCAGTAGGCTGGGGAACCAGGTTCTCCGAGGGAACGTCGTCATCCCTGCTGGCAGGACGAAGGTTCAGGGGACGGTCCAGAGCGTCAAAGCGATGTCCGCGGACCTTGGCAAACACATACTGGAAGGTAATGCGCAGGACAAGAGCACCACAGCCCCAGAGAAGACTGCCGACGGGTGCGGCGACGAAAGCACCAAATGCACTCCAGTCATTACCGTAAAGACCCTTCTGCACGAGGAGAAGCTCAGCGGCCTCCTGGGCGTTACCGTAGTAGACACAACCGAAGATGAAAACGGTCAGAATACCACCGAGACCGCCGACGACAACCTCGAAGCCGCGCCACCAGTAGAACTTGTCAACGAGACCGACAACTAGGACAGGGATGGTGGCGGCAGAAATAAGATCAGTGATGAGCCAGATCTGAAGAACGGAGGGTGCCTTGAGAGCAATGACGATGACGGGGATGATGATAAGGACGACAATGGCGCGGCAGTACCAGATGTTGAGCTTGTTCCGGAACAGATCGTTGGAACCAGAGGACACCATAGCAGACTGAAGACTGTCAAAGGCAGCTGTGCTCAGGGTGACGACCATAACGAGAATGATGCCAATAACCCAGCTGGGGAGGGTCTCGAGGAGGATAAAAAAGGCCACTGAGCCAGAACCGGCGGCACTGTCTTCGAGGGACAAGGCTCCAGACCAAACAGCAATAAGACCAGTGGAACCAACAAGCGTGAGGATACACAGGATGACGATAGTGGCGATGGTGGTTCCAATTCGGAGGTCCTTGTCTGTTTTGGAAGCAAAGGTTCGCAGCCAGAATGACGAGAGGAAGAAGTCATTGGTCAGGACAGCAACGGGGAGGATGTACAAAAGCTGCCAGCCAAGCAGGTTCGGTTTGGTAAGACCAGATTCCTCGATGAGAGGTCGCTGAATATCAGTCTCGACACCGATGGTGATGGCGGCGATGATGACGAGACCAATAACCATGGTACCCTGAACGACATCGGTAAGAAAAGAGATTCTGAATCCACCGAGTGCTATATGCCGTTAGAAGTGGGCTCAGGATCGTAAGGGGGGCAACCTACAAGTATAGATAGTCGTAATCGCACACTGAACGATCATAATCGGCAAAGGGTCAAGGCCAGTCAAAGTTTGAACGACCTGTCCAATAGCTGACAGTTCAGAAACCATGTACAGGAACAGGGTAACGAGGGACATGAAGCTCAGATACAGCATGGTAATAATGCCGTATCGCTGACGAGTCCACTCCGTAAGAACAAAACCATCGGGGCATCGTCGTCGAATAATAGGACCGAGGTATCCAAAGATGAGCATGGGCAGCGCCGACGCAAGAGCGTAGACCATCATGCCCTGCACACCAGAAATGGTGGCCAGCTCGGGATACGAGAAGAGAATACCAGAACCGAGAGCTATAAGAGTCAGTTTGTTAATTCCAACGTTAGAAGGGGGATGAGGGGATGGAATTGGAGCGGCAACACTTTTCCCACGCAAGCATTAACTTGATCGAGTATTTACGGTACAATCTCAGCTTCGTCGCCGCACGCCAGGATCTCCCCAGAGTCGACACACCTGCCTATAGCAGATGTGCTCCGAGGTTGGATCCAGACAACGCGTCAACTCAGCGCCCGTAGTGAGCCGCATCCTCTCCCCCCAGCCCCCCGAGATTGCCTCTGGAGCGGGTTTGAGTAGTCCCAGCTCAGAAGAGTGACTATGTAGCCTCGACTGAGCTGGAAGGAGGTTAATAGCGACAGGTTTTAGAGAGCAAACTCGGGGAGGTAAGGGGGAAGAGAAAGAAGATCCTTTTGTTTCAATATACGAACCTGCTCGTTCATTCTTGGCTGGTGTACTCGACCGAGAAGTTTCAGGTTGGAGCTCGTTTGAGTTCTCACAGCCGTTTTCTTGGTGGCTGCGCAAGTTTTTGCTGACATGTTGCATTTGCTACCGCTCCGGATTGTTGTAGCGAGAGCTCTGCTGGCTCTACTCACCGGAGGCGATGAAGTTGAGGGCCAGAGGGAAGGCTGTTGACGTGGTCAGCTGGTGACTGGAGGCGAAAGGTGAGATGACCATGAGAGCTGCGTCTCGTCATCTCTCAAGAGCATCTCAAGATTGGAAGAGTCTAACCCGTCTGAGTTCCGTTGCCTGAGAGGAAATCGGCCTTTGACTGGTTTCTCATCTTCCAAGCGATACCAGTTCCCATTATCCTGTTTCCGTCGTCAGCTTCAATTACGAGCGGCAGTATCAGCGAGATCGGATCACGAACAGAAAAGCACCATAAGTGACGTAGATGACGGCGTTTGACGCCGCGAAAGATGGAAAGCCCATTGCGTGAGAGTCTGGTGAGCCGATGATTCAGTAACAAGACGCGTCTGAGTTGTTCTCCGATGGGTAGTGTCGATTGAGAGTAAGAGGAAAGAAAGAGGGAGAAAAATTGCAGCTGGAAGGCAATAAAAGTCTGAACTGATTATTTAGCGTTGGGACAGAAGTAGCTCCTACGCCCAATGCAGTAACGTTCTATCGCCAAATTGAGGATGCTTGGCGAATAGGTTCGAGAGTTCTAGGCTACTGAACTCTTGTCTTTTCACTGCTGAGAGAGGGTGGGGGTCAGTCAGTGTTATCCATTATAAACCGCCTGATGTCTGTCAATTTACCTGAGGCGTATCATATCATGTGGTGAACTTTCGGCCCTTTTCCTTCTCTCGTTAATATCACCACATTCACTCAGTCATTCACAATAGCAAGGAGCAAAGGGGGCAGGAGGTTTTTTTTTTTTTTTTGGTGGGAATACTCCTCTTTCTGGGATTTCTCCCTTTTTATATTTTTTTATACTTTTATAGGGGTTTTATAGAAACGAAAAAGAAGAACAAATACAAGTCCATACACTGAGACGACCGCAGGGACAACTCGTCTCTCGTCTGATCCGACCTGGAACCCATCGCAAATCCAGTCTCACCAACCCACGTTGTATGTGTTGAAGAAGATCTGTTCTGTCTGTGGGGCATCCAAGCCGCTGTCTGCTTGTAAATCTGTCTGCGCCGGGGGGAAATGCATGCCTTGCATGCTGCTGCTTAGCTGTGCTGTGTTGTGGATAGTCTTCCTACTGTTGAAAGATCTGGGGGAAATGTGCTGTGTTGTGCTGGGGGAATACTAGCTCGTTGGGAAAGCAAAATGAGCCGAGATGTGATCGGAAGGAAAACTGCAAAGACCAAACAAGAAGATGTCGAAGTATATTAGGTCGAGACATCGGAAATGGTGAACGAGCCTAGGCTGCTAAGCTGAGAGAGCGATACCGAAATAGAGAAATGCGAGCGAGTACGTGCGTGCATACATACGCACTTGCAAATCGAAGAGCATGTCGAAGGAAAAGAAAACGATTGAAGGAAGCGAAAGATCAGGTCATGAAAAAGAAAGCATGTCCGAAGAACAGAGCCTCTCAGTCGAGGGCGCAATCGGTATACTCGCTGGACTTTGTTGTAATTACTGTTGAGGGTACAACTGGCCGGTGTAACGATCGTAACGGCTCGCCTCAAGGCGCTGTCGTCGCTGGTGCTCACTCTCAACGGGACCACGCGCGTTGGAAGCGTAGCCAGAGTATGACATGTCATCGTAACTGCGCTGGTACTGAGCCTGCTGAGATGGCCCTTGGTGCTGCATGCGCTGAGGCGGCGGAGCATACGAAACGACACGACGAGTATACTGCGCTTGAGGTTGAGGTGGGCTGTGGAACTGGACCTGGCGATTGTCTGGGTACATAGGACTACCCTCGTGCAACGCCTGAGGATTACCTTGGAAAGGAACCTGGGGATGGTCCTGGTACATCTGAGAGGGGTCGTGGTATGGGACTTGAGGAGGACCTTGATACATCGGGAAGGGCTCGCAATACTGGGCTCCGGGTCCGTAGGGCATGTCCATGTAGGCAAGTCCACCGGGAGCAGAGGGCTGCATTGGCATTCCACCGTAGTCTATTGGGTGGGCAGACATAGGAGGGGGGTACTGGGGAATCATCTGAGGGTATCGGGTCGGCTGTGCTGTCTGCTGATTGTACACTGCCTGCTGAGATGAAACAACCAATTGACCTTCGGGGGGGCGCTCAGTTGCATCACTCTTGCGCGAAATCTTCGACGACCCAGGGGACTTGTGAGACTTCTCACCGGTGCTAAGAGACTTGAGGTTGTCTCGAGACAGGTTACCCCGCTTGAGGCGTAAGTTGTCTTCAGAACGATGAGCTCGGTTGAGCTTCGCCTGACAGAGTTGGTTGCGCTTCAGGTTCTCCTCAGAAAGATGAGAGCGGCGGAGGCGGGCTCGGCTTCTCGCCTTCTTCTGCCTGAATGCCTCCTCATCTTGGGAGCTCCCGCTGTTGCGCCAGCTGCTGGATTCGTCACTCTCTGATATATCAAAACCCGGAGCTGTAGAGGTCATGGTGTTCTGGATGAACAAAGAAGTGGCACGCTTGTGTCCCTTCTTGCCGTTCTCAGTCTTGCTATCGATCGCGTTCTCACATCTGTCTGCAGCATGCCCCGCGGCGGGTGAGAAGGCATACGAGACGGAGCGTCCTCCAGCCGCCATGCGGTTAGAGAAGGAGAGGAGATGAGACTCGCTGGCCTCCGAGACTGGCACAGGCTGTTGTACATGGATAGGGGAGGATCCCGCAGGAGAAATGGCATGCGCTGGGGAAGAAGCGAAGTGCACCATGTTTCCAGAAGCTGCAATGCTTCCGTCCTTTTCGGGGGACTGAAGAGGAGTGAAGTCCTCCAATCCCTGGGATGCAATGTTGACCGCTCGTAGGGGAGATGTGGGTGCCTGGCTTCCGATGAACTTCTTATACTGGTACTCCGAATCAGCCTTGTAGAACTCTTGTCGAGAGTTGGGGGAAAGTCCAGAGATTGATTTCAATCGAGAATGATTCTTCGATGTAGAGGCCATGGAGGCACCACGACGATGGGGGCGTACAGGCGGCCTGGGGCGGAGGGGGGAGGGATACATCCGCGTATCATTGGCAGGCTGGGATCGCTTTCGCTCAACTCGCACGTGGCTACCTTGAATCACTCGTCCATTCTTGAAGAACCAATTAGCAGGCAATAAGCAAGAAGGTCAGAGTCTGAAACTTACGAATTGACGCACAGCCTCATCAGGGGCAGTGGGAAGTGCGAACTCGACGAATGCGTATACGTGAGGGGCTGAGAAAGTTAATTGAATGGTCAAAGTAGGGAGCTTGATTTACTTACGCCCACCATTGTTGTCCGGACTGCTTCTGATGTCTACGGAAATAACATCACCACACAGCGAAGCCAGCGTGTGGACGACTGTCTCGTCTGCATTTGGCGGTAAACCACCAAAGAAGATTGAACGACGGTCCTTGTCATACGACTCCATGAAGTTTTGATCGCCGGGTGCGCGGTTGGAACGATCTTCATACATCTTCGGATCGTACGGCATAATGATGTAGGCCGGCATGTTGCTCGCCCCCTAAGGCTATGTTAAACAGGTTGCTACTGGTAACATAAATGATTGGACCTACCTTGATCACATCACGTCGTGGGTCAAACTTCTGGAAATGAATCAAGAGGCTTGATGGGACACCCATGATGCTTTGGGTACGATAATCCAAAGTCTCGATCTTGTCAACCTCCCCAAACTTGGAGAAGACAGCATGGGCCTCATCAGGTTGGACCACTCGGTTGTTCTTGCGGAAGATGATGTAAGTCACTATAATATAGTTAGAAGCTACTCAACACCATCAGGATGAATACTTACAGTTTCCACCGCATCTCTCAGTGCGACATGGCCGACCCAAAACCATCTCTCCGCGGCCTAGATCCATAGCAATGTCCGCATGTTTGGTGTCCTAAGAGAACCAAGTTAGTCAATCATATACAAGTATTGGTTGGACAGTGTTATGTCAACTCACCGTGAACTGGACAAAGGCAAAAGGCATGTGCTTTCTGTCCCGCTTCATCTTGACATAGACAGTGCCGTACTTTCCAAAGATTTTGGTCAGGGCCGCCTTGATAGTCCCGTCATCAAAGTTCTGAGCCAAGCTAATGTCAAAGTTAGCGCAAGTATGGCCAAAAAGGCAGATAAGCTACTCACTTGGCTACAAAGAGACAGGCGTCGGCAGGATACACAATCTGAGCGTCGAAATTATCAGGCAGTTTGGCGACAGCTTGTACAGCTTGTCTCTGGTTCATGAGTTTTCCCTCAGGTCCGGTTTCCTGCCTCGTGGTTCCTGAAGTCTTGGGCTCGTCGGCCTGGATGACAAACTGGTCCAGGGGGTCATCTGACTCAGAGACAGGAGATCTGGAATCGTAAGCCACTCTGTGTAGAAAGAATCACGAGTAGAAGAGACAAACCCCCAGTGACGCTTAACGCCATCATCGTAGACGGTTTGAGAGAGAGCCGGGAGACTATAAGGCTCTGTCAGTATGTCCTGACCATAGGGCGTGCTCGACACGGAACTTACCTCTTTACATTGTTAAGGGGGTGAGAGGACTCGTCTAGACTGTGTTAACTCATCTCTTCCCTCCAACGTGGGTGAACAGAATAGAAAGTGAAGTTGAACAAGCAGAAATCCTCGAGTGTTTTTCTTTTCTCACGACAAGACACGGAAAGGGGTGTCTCTCGCCATAAAGCGCCAACCATAGGATGCAACAAGCAACTTTCCAAACAGAACACTACTGGTGTCTCTTGGAAGAAAAGACAGGGATCTTCTGAAGGCAGTGGAATAATAAAAGGCAAAAGAAAACGAACGGTTCGTCCGCAAAAATCAATAGAGTGCCCGACTAGGGCGCAAAGGAGAAACAAGGAGAAGCAGGAGAACAAGATCACTTACCCTCAGGAGAGCCTTCACCTCCTGAGCCATGTTCAGAGGATGAATCATGAAAGTCGAGAGCTGAATAGGCTTTCCGAAGGTCACGCTTCGCAGTTTCCTCGTCGTGAGGGCGGCGATACTCAGGAGACGACATGGTGATGGCGTCACCAGAGTGAAACAGGTGTCTAGTAAGCCGCAACGGGACAACATTAGTTCTATGTCAATAGGTATGGGGAGCAGAAGAAAGAGATGATGCCATGGCGAGGGAAAGAAGCGGAGGTGGTGCCTTACCTGGGAGTTTGGTTTCTTTGGGATTTTTAGGGAATGACCTGGAGAGCGAAGAATGCGGCGAGAGGTCGTCTAGTGACCAAGAGAGTTCGAATAAAGATAAAACACGCGCCAAGAGCGTGTCTACCTCAGCCTAGAGTCTATAGTGTTTAGCAGTGAAGATGAAGCTCGTGGTCTTCTCGTGAGACGACACGAAGAACCAAGTGTTCAGCAACGAACGCAGACGACACGAGAAGCTCTCGCGAGCGGGAAGCGAAGGATTCTTTGAAAGAAGAAACTTGATCAGAAGTAGAAGCTTTGCAAGGATGAAGGGTGCTTGGATGCTCGATGGCGATCGAGGAAGGATGAGGATAGAGTTGAAGGTGTGGGAGAAGGGTGGTGTTGTGATGGGAGAGGGGGTGGGAGATGGAAGAAGCGGAGATGTAGAAGAGAAGGGTAAAGGTAGCGGGAGTGGGAGTGAGGAAGCTGAAACATAAGATCCAGGGGCAGAAAAATAAAGAGCGGCAGAATTCAGACTCACTATCTCGGCTGTAAGTAACTGCCACAACGCAACGCCCAGGACCTATAAGAAAAGCTGCTGTAGTGATGCAAACCACTGGAATATGAATATGAGTGTTTCAGATGTTTACTGTAATGCCATTGAAGTGTTTTTGTGCCTTTTTAGGGCAATGACGGCGTTGGAGGTGCTTATGATGGTCTTGTATCACGACGCAGATAGGTGTGGGAACTTCAGGCATACAGGCTAGCATCAACTATCTCATAGAAATGATAACCCCGTAAGGCGTCCTCATGGGTACTGAGTCATTAGGGCTTGTACTCACCGCCTTGAAATTGGGATACGCCTCGACGCCTATAGGTGTGGTAGGTTCATGCCTCCAGGCGTGTATCAACTATACAAGAAAATGGTCCCCGCGGAGATGCGTCCTTGCTGCCATATAACCATTAGGGCTTGTAAAATTGCAACATGTGAGGCATTGCCAAACAACTATCCGAATCAATGGGGTTCAAAGAATGAACCTAGAACAAAAGAATGACCTGTTTGCAAACAGCAAACACTCATCAATAACTTTCTGTAGCCTGGGCACTGCCGTCTCGTATTACTGTAGGAGTATTAACATGATGCTTGTATTGCTTATGCGGATTGTCTTGTTGATCCTGTAAATTATCGATGCTGGACCCGTTCCAGTAGTTTCACCATTCTACAGTGCTTCCCCGGGTTTCCACCGCTATGACCCCAGCCATGACAGCGGATTGCACCCTTACCACCCTTACCTCCTTTCCAAATATGCTGTTGATGCTGTATAGAGCCTGTGATCCTGTTATCTCGAGTTGTTCGTCTCTTTCGGTCGAATGCTATTCAAGTTGGTGACGGTAGAAGACGCCCAACCAGTTCGACGTTACATTACAATAGCACTGCAATGTACTCCCCACGATCAGCTCACTCATTACATATCTATTTCATTCAAGTCAGCTGACCCTTGATGATAACAGGAACCTGTGATAGTCGATGTATACAAGACACAAGCCACGAGGGCAGAGGCTTGACGCAAGGCTTTATGAGATACCACCGACCGCCAACCAAGCAGAATGCATCCATCAGCTTGCTATATATGCTGTAAGGTTACATATATGTATACCAGAAGCAGCCAGAAATGCTCAGGTTCAACAAGTGTCTTGAAGGGCTTAAGTACACTCAAGCGCCGATCGCTCCCCTGAAGCCCAAGTAGCAACTCACTCGAGCACGAGGATCATAATCAATGAACATCGATCATCAGATGCTCCTAAACCGATAGGGATTCTATTGTAGCTTCTATCCGAGCTGATACCCACGAAGGCGCCCAGGAGCGCACTTGGCGCTCTTTGGGCGTTGGAGCTCGACACAGCTCCAGTGCACGATCTAATGGATCAAGGTGACTTCTACCATCATACCAGTCTTATAGCACTCCTCGAGCTCCTCTACATACTCTCCACGTCAGCTCTTGGGCGTGAACAGTCTCGTGGAAGCAAACCAGGTCAATCACTAACCTATATTTGCAATAGACGGGTTACTCTGAATACTCAACCATACCAGAGCAGATAAAAGTTCAAGTATTGGTGCTCTAATATACTCATAGCCTTCCTGAACCTTCCATTGCCCCTGAGTCAAGCTGTCAAGGCGCCAAACCTCAATTCATCGGCTCAGGGTACAGAATTGTTGCTAAACACCATAAGAGTTGCTCAGGGGTTAATTGCTCTCGATCGATTCTAAGCGTATAAAAGCTTCCCTCTCTACTATCATGTGTAGTATCCTGACTCACGTTACTCCTTTCCTAGGTATACGGCACTGACGAACTTGAGCCTATCCTGTCTCTTGTCGACGGGAATGGTTGAAGCAATGTCTCATACACTCGAAAGATATCACACTACGATCTACGGTACGAGATTGCAGAAGACTCCGTCAAGCATACCCTCAAAGAAATCAAAAAGCCAATCTGATTCCTAAGCAAAACATGGGATGCTATCCACGCCGACAAGCCAATAGTGGAAGTTACAACGCATATCTAAGATGCGAACTACATATAGCCATTAAACTCAAGGATAAAATCAAATCCGAATAATTGACTATTCAGGGGTTGAGGGAACCTCGTCCACTTCAAGCTGTACGCCAAGGAATACCCGACTTTCTACTGAGTGAGGCTGATTGAGTTTGTGGGAGAGTTCATCAAAACCCCAGGGCTGTACTCGAAAGTGTCAGCATCATCTTGTTTAGGGTATACTTCATATCACCAAGAGGTTTGTGGCATTCTTCAGTAAGGCCTTTTCGTTCAAGTCTGGGTGGCGGTCTGGCTATGAACTCTAACGCCAGTCAGAGGCTCTACGTGTTTTCAGGACTAACTATACTTCCAGGGGATTATATATCTCGGCTCTATCCGACCTCCGCAAAATATCGTCGAACAACCCGTCCGTTCCCTTGTTCTGGCGAAAGGTGCCAATTCTATCGACCTCGGGTATTCAAAGTCCCAACTTACAAACACAAGCTTGAACATGGGTCATATACCACAAATGACCTCAAGCCAGCTTCAAGGAGCTCACAGGTTGTTGAGAAGGCTGGGTCTTGTACAAGAAGTCAAAGGAGGCCCTGACTGTCTTTCTTCGTCCGCTGACCGAAATACAACACACTTTAACAAAAAAGCTCACTCATGTCATATGGAGACACTGCCGTTTCCATTAATCAGCTCTATTGGCACTAGTCATCGAGGTGGTCAGTTAGTCTTCCTTTAACTATGCCAAGGTCAAGTGGGAATTCAAGGGGCTAGGTGATGAAAGTTGACTCACGTATCCTGTCTCTCTTTCGAGGGAACAGACGGCATACGCCACTAGCCACATCTATACAGGCTGCTAGACTTATAGGCGAACTACGGTAAGTTACGCATCCAATCATGAATCAAAGCTGACTGCAATCGTGCAGATTCAACTTTTACAGTCTGCGGCCAAACTGAAGGGAGAAACAAAGCTACGACAAGACCAATACTCGACTCTGGACCATCAAGCGGAGTTGGTCAGATAGTACAACACCAAGAGGGCGAGCTCATGGGTGGATAATGATATCTGGGAGACCCGATTGGTAATAAAGGTCTTTGGAAGCATAGCAGTTCTCAAATTTTGGTCGTCAGCTTCCTGCAAGAAAGATGACGTCTTCATCTTCGATTGTAGAATTAGGCGCTGCCATACATTCTTCAGCTTGCTCCTGTGCTAGTTATGAGCTGAAAACCATCAACTAACCCCTATTTTATTAGTTGACCAGTAGCCCACACCGGTTCCCAAAGCCTGCAGCTCAAGGCTACTCAACTAGCTTTCGAGTTAAACCTGATCAGAAATACTTTGACGACAGCCCTCCTTTACTTCCAAGAGGATTGGTCCCTCGGGACAGGAATGTGGCATGATGTTCCGTTTAACACGAGTTATGCTGCGAATACATCTAGAGGTCTACATGACAAGATAGAGAACAGTTTCATAGTCTTACTGGATAGCTGCTGTTAGCTTCAGCCATATATACACAATGTACGTATTCTGTTGAAGATCTTCATCTCTGATAGTCTATCCTATACCACGAAGATCGAGATCCAAACGAGAACCCCAACAACCTGGCTCTGCCTTCTCACCTGTAAGCAAGGCCTTGTGAATGTCAACACGACATGTTGTGTCTTTCAGGGGGCTCATTTTATTACCGGAAGTTTGGAAACATGGCAAATGGATCATGGTCAGAGAACTATGCACTGGCCTCTTACGATATTCCAAATCTAGTCAACTACACCACTCGACTTATAGGTACCTTCTCTGCAGTACCGAAGGAACCATCGAAAATTTCAGAAGAGCTCCAGGGTAGGTGTTTCAAAGAAGGCCTTTGCTGCATATCAAAGTCGAAAACATTCATCTTCAGTAAATATTTTCTCCAGATTCGGCTTGGCTACAGTCAATGTCAATTCTTCTTTTCTAATAAGAAGTCAATAGCTGCGTAACCAAAACTATGTTGAGATATGAGGTTGATCACAAACCACTTAGACAGACTACAGGGTTGGAATTAGCGTTGCATGAAGACACTGCTCCAATATTTGGCATCACTTAGTAACCTCTCCCTGAATATGCAAGTAGTTTTTGACATCAGCCTTGAAATGAGATGGTATTTCGAGCAAAAAGCAATGCCGGCATGAACTCGGTACTTATTTATGAGGATACGGCGCTTCGATATATCTGACGGCGAGGCCCGAGGGCCGCTTTGGTTTCCACAGGGAATAGACTGGATCAAGTAGACGATAAGAAATAAAGGAGACGAGATCCATTGAGTCAGATCATAAGCTTGGGCTATCCAAGGTCAAGCGCTCCCTAAAGAACTCGCCTCTTTACTACGCAGTAGCTAAGCTTATAGCTAACTGCATTAGCGGTAAAGGGCACGAGGACAGGACATAGCAGCATGTAACGTCGATGAGCTGCATGCTCTTTATGGTTGCGTGGGTCATGGACGGCCCAGATCCGGGTCATGATGATGATAAGATGTACATTGCACAGTCACCTCGATGCCACAGACCGTGAGGATGAGGAGGTTGTTTGGAGCTAAGAGATTGACAGGTTCGCCAGGCCCAACGTTAGAAGTTTCGAACTTTTGGCGCTTAACCCGCGGCACTGGGCAAAGACGAAGCCTCAATCGCTTCCAGGGCGGTTTCTTCCCCACAGCGGGCAGCGTGGATCCCTTGGGAAAGCCCATGGTAGATGCCAAAACACTCTGTCGGCTACCAATTGGAGTTGGCCGACGCTAATCGTGCCCGGGTACGTACTTGTCGCTGCAGGGCGCGCGGATCAGGGAAGTGCTTCCGAGCCGGGCGGCGAGCCTCCTACAATACAGGGGCCGATGGTCCTTGGGCCGCGCTTTCCATTCATTAAATCAGAACCTGCGGCAGCCAAGCAGGTGCGTGCGTGCAACGTGCAACCTGACATGCAACTCCCCTACTTGGGCTGGAAATGAAAGGGAAAGGGAAAGAACAAATCAAGGCTGCTGGGCCATTGTGCCATTAGTACGAGGCTCAGCTTCATTCACGACCCGTCCCGCCTCTGTCTCTCTTGTTCTTTCACTGTCTCACTCATATCCAACAGTGACGTATACACATCCAGCGTCTCTCATCCGCCACACAACTTCGAAGTTCCCTACCATACAGTACAAGAGCACCTACTCTTTCAACGTCACTCTACTCTTTTTGGCAACAAACAGATCAGCCTGGGTAAGCAAAAGGCAAAGCCGTGGGATTATAATCCCCAAATGGGCAATCCCCCAATCCCACCAACTACACCTGCACCAGACCCCATCGACGAATTCATGGACCAACCGATAGACACAGTCTTCAAGGCCGTGAAGTGGTCTGAAGATGGTGGCGAGCAGCAGCATAACGAGAAGCAACTGTGAGTCAACACTTGATGTCCATGCATCCTGAATTCGACTAACACCAAAATCAGATCCCTTGAGGCTCAAGGGCAGGACAAGGTCATCCGCTGGATGAGAGACGGCCTACAGTACGGGTAACCCCATCTCACCCACTCGTTCCTCTCCCTATATTGTTCGCACTCTGACGATACTGCAGGGTTCTCTATTGTGATATTCTACCAGACATCTCCACCGTCGTACACCCAGTTGACAAGTCTGGTGGTTACATGGACATGCTACCGTGGTGGAACCCAGACTATGAGTCCACCATTACTCTGACAAGTACTGGTAGAATCTCCCCAACCCCTAAGGTGAAGCCTGTCTTGTCGCCCGGAGAACAACACACCGACGACGTCCAACCTGAAAAGGTGTTCCATGATTCACTTACCAAAGCGGGAGGGCGACCTTGGTATCCCCGTGAGCTCATCGAAAAAGTTGCGAGGGATCCAGCAAATTACGCCGAGCTTCTTGAGTACTGGAAACAAGATCCCGCGGGACCACAGAAGGAAGAATGGATGGTCTTCGAACGTCAGTCGGAAAGGTGGAGCCAGTTTCGCCGTTATCAGCTGAGAGTGAGGCGAAACCCGGATACTTTCGAAGAATACCGAGTACGATGTACCAAGTGCCTCTCCAAACACTCGCTCAATACGCCCCTCCATATGAAGCAAGAATCGACAGAACAGGATCCCCTATCACAGTGGCTCGAGTATTTGTGTTTCGAGCTCTCCGAATGCGAAACATATTCGTGGTATAAACGGTATCATCCACAATACGAAAGCGCCTGGCAGAAGCTTGTCGGCTCCAAGGTGCTGAAGTCGCATGAGACTCGAGATCAAATCGACAACGCTGAATACACATCAGCAGACGATGACGAGAGGACAAATCTAAGACAAGCTGTTGAGGTGGGAAGCTCAAATGTCTTGTTGGCGGAACGGGACCTCTTGAATCCATCTATGAAGGGGCCTGTAGCCCAACAGAAGCTATTCAAGGCTCAAACCGAACTCGACTCTGCAATTAAAGCGTTTGACCTCTTCCAGCACCGAAAGGACTTGATCAAAGAATATAGACGAGCTACAAATACTTACCGAGAGGCAAGACGTGGAGCCCGACGACATCAAGTACTTCTACGATGGGTCTGGCAACAAATGCTCTTGATCGAAAAGGAGCTAGGACTGCCGTGTTCAACAGAGCATCCGTTCGTCGACGATGATGTGCCCACAGAGACTGACAACGATGAGAGCGACGAAAATGATCTAAATCCCGACATGTCCCCTGCCGAGCTGGTGGATGTATCTGTCAGATTACAGCGAAACGAAAGCAAAAAGCGTTCGCGTCTTGAAAGTATCTCGGCTGAAGCTACTCGACACAATAGCAACGTGCCTCCAAAACGGTCAAGACATGGAGTCCACAATGGCTTCGAGGTGAAACAATGAGGCATGTTTTTTACTACATATGACTGGGCATTCTGTTCTCTTTTGGTGTGTAATCTGTCAAGGGTCCGCAGGAGTTTGGGATTGCTTGGTTGTACGTGGCATGGTGGGTATCATCTGGAGTTGGTCAAGCTTATGAAAAGTTGCTTTGCCGTTAGAGGGCGTTTCCGAATGTAACCTTCTAATTTTTTGCCCGTTCACTATTGTGATCTTGATGAGAAGTTTTACAAACTCGGAAATGCGTCCATGTACAAGGATAATTCGATACATGCCTTGGTCAAAGTACCTAATCAGGTGGATTGGAGTAAAGTAAAATCCGCACACCACCAGGCTCTATTAATATGTACTCTCAGCTTTAAGGAATCTCGTTTATTGTATTGCAAGTCATTTTAGAGTATCCTAAAAGTATTAGACCTCTTTTCTAATAAACCCTGATACTTTCATAAATCTCCCAATATATATACTGCGTGCCAGGCTCATTGTACTGTGCCGTACCCAGGTTTGCCTTAACCCTAACCCATGGTCGTGATTGAGCTTCCACTAGCCACGTCCTGTTCCCACTTGGCACACTTTCCCCCACGACCCCTGTCACTTCGATCTGGGTGTAGGTCAGGTAGGAGGTAGCTTGTCTCTCCTCCTTTGACGCCATCACCAACAGCTACCTACCTTACCTGATAACCCCCCCCCCTTGCGTCCACTTTATTTCTCTCTCTCTCTTCTCTTCCATTTCAGTTTTTAGTTATCTCACACAATTATTCTGCCAATTGCTTCAAATGGCCTGAAACAGTAGATGTGAGATGGGCAATCCTCCCCCCGTTCGTCGGGGCTCTTCTACAGGCCATCCTCCACAGCCGTTTGCGCCCGTGACTCCGAAATCGAGCAATTACCCCCCTCCGCCACCGCCGCCCACGACGACGATAGCTCCTCCAGAACTCGATGGTCCCGTGCATCCTTCTCTTCTCCAACCCCGCGTCGCCGTCGTCCTCAATGTTCCCACGCCATGGCACCCGTGGCTCTTCGCCCTACGGCTGATCTCCATCTTGCCAGCGCTGTGGTGGGGACTGCCCTCGGCGCTTCAGCTGCTGATGCGGGTGGTGCCAGGGCCGGAGATGGTGTTTATCGTGCCCTCGACAACAGGAGGATCCGTGGCTATGACATACGAAGCAGACACGCGGTATACGCTGACTGAGACCGGGCTTGGAACTATATGGGTGCGTTGAGAAAAGATCCCGATCGAACCAGGGAAATTGAAGCTTGAGACGAAGTTGTGCTGATACGTTGGGCCTTCGTTAGTGTTTTGCCTCGGGATATCTATCCTTTTTCTTCACGGACTGTCTGATGTCGAGATGGTACGTTGTGCTTCCCATACGAGAGCCCAGCTAGACTGGTCTCGCGACACAACACCATATTGACCAATTCACAGGCTTATCAACTACACTCCCCAAGCGACGATGGTCCGACTTCTCACAACCAACATATGCAATGCATACCTCACTTCAACCTTCCTCTCTCTACTCGGCGGATTTGAAGACCCTCGCCTCCTCCTCCCAGGCTGGATTGGCATAGCCACTGTACGTCTCTCCCCCCCGCACACGCGACACAAATGGATGGCGCGCGCCGCAAGACTACACTAACGGTCACTGACATCCGTGCCGCAGACACTCACAGTGATGTATCACATCACACACCAGAAGATCAACATCCGCAAGGAGACATCGACGTCAATTAATGTTTTCTCGATAGCCAGTTTCTTCAGCATGGTGACTCTGTTGGCACACATGCACCAGTTCACGCCCGAATATCCCCAGATGCCCATTGCAGCAAAGGCGCAGCGCGTGTGGGACGAGGTATCACGTCTTGTTGCTCAGGCGAGAGCTCAGGCCAGGGGGACCATCGAGCAACACGATGGATTGTAGGACGGCCTGGGTGGCTATGTTCGTGCATTTGTAATGAATTCCTGTCAACGTGTTGAGATGGACGAGAAACAAACCACCGGGGGTTTCTTTTTTTTTTGACGAATGACTTTCAGCGATTTCTATTATTCATTGAATTCTGATATCCCGCCCTTGTATAGGCTTTTCAGTCTGGTTACCCAGTTTGGCTCGCATGATACGATAGCTCTACCTATGCACTGTATATAGCATTCTACAATTACGGAGCTTCGAGACGAGTCTGGAGGAATATCCATTGGCATGACTCGATTGTTGTGTTGTTACGCCTTACGGGTGGGACCTGACGTCAGGTATACCGAAATCAGGATTAGAACTAATTCACATCATGTTGGACACGCCCGGATTCGGAATCGACATTGTATTTGCCTGAGACTACTGCGGGGCTTGCCCATGTAGACATATCTGACTAACGACCGACTGGCAAACCATGTTTGATTAACATATGCTTTGCCCGTAGCCTCGTCCTTGTGCACGTGAGCGAGGTGGATGCCGGAAAGCCATCACCCACCCGCTGCAGAACGCGCAGCATAGAATAAATACTCTTCCAAAAAAGCCACCAGGAGTAAAACTCGCCCTGAGTGGATGCCCGTCGTCCTAGAGTAATCGGAGCCGAGCCTCGGTGTGTCTGTTGCGAGAGCAAGAGAACACGCCCGGATAAGGCACAACCGGAGAGGCCATGCGTCCCTGTCCCTCTACGTCAAGACGCCCGGGAACGGCGACTGACAGGACGACGGGGCATGCAGAGCTTTAGAAACCGTGGACCTTGATGGTCTTGGCATCTAGCTCGAGGCCTTCCTTCTTGTCGATGAGAAATTCCTGAACATCTTTACGCTGATCGCCCTGGAGCTGGATCACCTCTCCCATCTCGGAGTCGTTGACGATGGTGCCATTGCAGGCTACTTCGTGTTAGTTTGTTGGTCGATAACTGCAGCGCATAGCACTCACCAAACTTCTTCTTGATGACCTTAAGAATCTTCTTCTGGTCAAATTTCTTGGGGAGACCCTGAACAGTGGTCAAAGTCTTACGTCCATTACGCTCTGGAAGTGTGTTAATAGTGTACGCGAGAGCAGCACTGCCGAGCGCCCGATGTAACAGTGATTCGCACAGTCACACAGCAATCTCACATGAGGTTGCGGTGTGACAGGATTCTCAATGCGACTAGTGGCTGGAGTGGCTTGAGCGGTGACTTACGCTGAATGCGTATATGGATATAATTCTGCGTCTGCTTGGTTTCTCCGGTGTCCTCGTCGGCTTCGGCGAAGGGGTCTGATAGGCATCGTAATTAGTTATATGTTCGTCAATGTTGTGTTTATTGTGATGAGAGGTGTGGGGATCAACATGTGGCTTGGCGGCAACAAATGCAGGTACAAGATGATGAAATACGGCAGTTCAAGATTCGAAAATCAAGATAATGCACACAGACAAAGCCCCCAAGACCGAAAGTAAAGATGAGTTTCCGAGAGCAGCAAAGAGACTTACCGTAGGTCTTGAGATTTTCGATGGACATAAACTCGGAGGTACTGGGGTGACCTTGGGAAATGGGTTTTGTAAAGGGTTGAGTGTTTTCAGCGACCGCTGGCCAAGATAGCGCCTCGCTGTATGGGTATCGGGATTGTAGATTTGCGTAAGGTGAGCGAAAGAGTCTTGCGACGAGGGTTTGCGAAGTGCAAAGTCTTGGGGAGGTTTGCGGGTATTTGTGTTGGTGACGTTGTAGGGAGAAGAAAGAGAGTTGGTAGAAGGGGGAGGGGCAAAGATGAGTAACTGGGCGCTTTGGGGCTTTGGGCTGCGATTTGCTGGGAGGGACAGAGCACAGAGTGGGAGGGTGCTAGCGTGGCTGTTGGCCTAATGCGTCAGGCAGAAAGCCTTGTGAGATGAATTCGGCGGGCATCCACTGTCGTCCATGAATGGGGCTTCATGGTTTGGATAACACCGAGGTTGGGCGGTAGAATCACTCGTATCAATATCGCCTGTGGCCTCCCCACGACACGAGCCAACGGGCAATGACTTGCTAAGTTGGACGACTTTGGCATTGATGTTCTTACGGTTCATCTGACAGGATATAGAAACAGAAGTATGCGTTCTTGAAACTTGAATCTAATCATTGTTTAGTCAAAGAAGGAGTTTTGGTCAGACTGCACTCTGAATGGCAACTTCTTGTTGTCAGATTCTCCCGAGGAACATGGTTGAAAAGGCCCAGCCGACATTAGTGCTTCCCTTATCTCGGGAAGTCTGTCGAAAGCGGCAGATGTCCTATACAGGCATGAGGCCTTCCAAGCTGAAACCAACAAACACCACGACTTGTACGAGTGCATCAGTAAAGGTGGCGGCGCAATTCATAACATCCATGCTAAACCTCTCATTCTGCATGAACATTGCCTCTCTTCAACCACATGTTCTATGGTCATCATTGTCAGTCCTATTGCCGTACGGGAATAGACACTTTGATGCCAGGATGCGCGTCACAAGCGAAGGGGGGGGTGACTTGCAGCTACAGGTGACGCCGCAGTTCTCAGTTGAACAGGGGACGATGACTCGCAAACATCATAGTATTGTATGACGCACAAAGGCGCAGTGCGTTCAGTCAGCGAACTGTGTGATATTTTGTTACCTTTATGGGACTTTGGCCCAAGATTGGAAGTAGGCAGCCAGGTACATTCTCAGTCATTTCGCGATGGCACAGTTATAATTTTAAGTTGGTGAATTAAACAAATAGGAATGTTTCAGGCTGATAGAGTGGATCGAGGAAACTATCATAACCCGAACCAAAAAAGATCCACGTAAAGGTTGGGAAGTGCCTGCCTCTGAGGTGATGGTTTCAGACTGGAGGGTAGTCGATATTTAAGGAAGTGAGTGGAGATGGCACTTTCCGTAGGTATCGAGATAGTAAGAAGCCAAAAAAAAAAAAAAAAAAGCTGCCACTTGGATTTTTCCACCTACGGCAAACCACCAAAATCTCGTTATTCGGGCAATGAGAATGTCTTGCCATTGTTGTTCCACTCCACAACCTACCCTGATCCGGGAGCTACCCTCTGACATCCAGGCCAGGGGCGAGCCCTAGTCTCGACTGCCCGCTTCCACAGAAATCGGTGCCACTTTGGCTTCGTCTTCCCCGGACATCGAAAGCCCATATTTCTCTATTTCGTCATCGTCGGCGGGTGTTTCATCCAGTTCCTGGACCCTGGATCGAACTATCTCACTTCGCTTCCCGGAGCCGAGATTTCCAAGGTTCTTCCAGACAGGGCTTCAGCTATCTTGGCCCTGCTAGCCTGATTTGGAGGAGATTTCGGATACACATTCGTATCATTCCCGCTTTGTCGTTGTCCCTCGGGAGCCTTCCACGCCGGACCGGGCTTAGGTGTATCATACCCGTGTTTATCATTGCGGAAGTCAAGCTGCAGCAAAGACAGTGTCTTACGACTTTTCAGCACTCGTACCACCCCTCATCCCAGCCTGCAGCTCCGGTCGTGTCGGCAAAGCTTCCGTTTCTGGCTCTTGATTCAGCATGCAGAATCAAAAGAAGCCCCCCTTCGAGCCCGAGGAGCTTCCTCCGGGATCGCCGCCCGTGATCCGCGAACGTTGCGGCGAGGCCAGCTGGATACCCATGTGTCGCCATACCTGCACGTTTGAGACTCAACATTTTGACAAGATTATGCTTAATCTTGTGGAGAACCCAAATCTCAACTCCAAATGGCTATTCCGTGCAGATGTCCTCTACGATGATGACAGTCAGAACCTTGGCCCTGAAGCTGCTGATATCGTCGAGGGGCACCCTCTCATCCAAAACTTTCATGGGTTCAACTGTCAGAGAAGGGTGGTGCGCCGATTGATACCCCGAAACTCACTTCGTGATGCTCCATTAAATCAAACATGCTCATTTTATCGTTCCGCTTATAGTCCAGGAGATCAAGAACCTGATGGAGAAGTCGCTCTGATAAAGTCTCTTGTTGTGTATGTGCCGCATGCCTCCTCCGCAGCGGACTTACCCTTCTATCACCCAAAGGTCCGGGGCATTAGCCAACTTCACGAATGGGATGTGGCAACGAATACAGGCACCATATCCGTCCATTTTCTGCGCTTTGACGCCGAGTCAGGCGCTGATGAGGCTGACGAAGCCAAACTGGGGAGAATTGCTTATCATCTCCTTCAGACCATCCACAAACATGGGCACGGTACGGCTGGAGGCTACGTGAAGAGAGTCCATCACGATGTTATCGTCCCTAGAGAAAAGTTCCAGGATAAGTACTCTGAACTGAAGAACAAACACGCTAGGGCTCTCGTGCAGTCCTGGCTCGAGACCACAGATCCAGCAAAACACGTGTTCGAGGATCTGGGCATAGCAGCGTTTCTCATCGAGCTATGGGCAGATATGTACCAAGATACGGACTTCCCTGGATTTGTGGACATAGGCTGTGGGAACGGATTATTGGTTCATATCCTAAAGCTGGAAGGATATACCGGTTGGGGCTTCGACGCTCGCGAGCGTAAGTCGTGGTCCCAATACAACTCGCCGTTTCCAGGCTCGCCCTCCGGGAAGTGCCTCCAGAAACTACTTTTACTTCCGAGTGTCGTTCCGAGGGAAGTAGATGATGGGGAGACGAGAGCAATCGACCCGGAAGACATCCACGATGGCATTTTCCCTAATGGTACATTCATAATCTCCAACCACGCGGACGAGCTCACTCCTTGGACACCCATAATTGCCGCTATCTCTCAATCCCCCTTCATCATGATCCCATGCTGCAGCCACAATCTTACAGGCGACAGATGGCGAGCCCCTCCACCGCGTGACAGGACCAAGCCAAAGAGTATGTTTGCATCATTGGTCGATTGGGTTACACAAATCGCGGAGGACTGTGGATGGGATCTTGAGACAGAGATGTTAAGGATCCCAAGTACCAGGAATACAGGGCTAGTTGGTCGAAAGAATATGAAAAAAATCGAAGAGGTTGATATAGACGGCATACTGCAAAAGTATGGGGGTGTACAGGGCTATTACGACAACGTCGTCAAGCTGCTCAAATCGATTCCTAGAAGTCATTGAGCACCCCGGCTTGAACCTATTTACACTACCCCTACCAACCACCGCCAACCATTCAACGAGACGAATATGCACTTGCGGCCTCATTTCCTGCATTGTACAGTGTACATGGAGCTGAAAGGGCGCGGCAGATGATCGCCCAAACGATCAAATGAACTAAGCCCCGCCTCCGGAATATTGGATTTTAATTTTTCGGCAATCCATACATATTCATGGCCTTGATAGCCGCATGGCCCTAGGCAAAACTGGGATTGGCGATACAAACGCTGCTTTCCCAATACTTCCCAGACAGCATTGCTCTCGTCATACACGCGGAGGAACTTGGCTGCACTGGTCCAGAAGTGTGACAGTTTCGCTCTCTCATGCATGGGGTACTGCAGCCGCGTCTTGATGTGGAATCCGGGCTGCCAGGCTCTGAGGAGCTTTTTGCACAAGATGACTGGGACAGGTGTGTTGAGCAAGCAAAACTGAGTTGTCACTTTGATCATCATCTGTTTCTTGACTTTCATCTTCGCCTAAAGCCTTTGCATTTGCTACCAAGGGTTGCCCATCAATGTTTGCAAAAGCCGATACGTTTATGGGATTTTGCTTGTCATCATCAGTATGGATCAGTGTGATACCATGAGAATGCAACAGCTTGACATGTCTGACCTGGCCTTCTCAGACTGGAACCAAGCTATTTCCCCCTCATTTTCATATCAGTTTTGGACACGGGCTTCAGTCCTACCCATTGCAAACGGTCGACTGCAGCTTAATCCTCGCTGATCAGTGGTCATGCATGTATGAGCCGGGATCTGATAGCAAACATCTCAGCACCCCGGTCGCATTGCTGAGCGAATCAGGACAGAGGAAGACTCCTCCAGCCAACAACGTTGACGTTAGAATCATCTTTCTGCAAGCATCCGTTCGCCAAGTGGCTCTCTTATTCCCGCTGAATTTCTCTGAGACAATTTGGTCTTACGGCCTAAGGGTCCGGGCTGCCGGAGTGTGGAATTCGCAAACGATGGACTAATGCAATGCAATGCAATGCTTATCAAGGGAACCCTCCATGTCGGATGCCCAGTATGAAGCTGGTATACTGGCGGGGCTCACCCCAGGCGCCTTGCCGCTCTGCAGCTTATGCGTCGGGAATACCCATGTAGAAACAAACACTGGTTTCCATGGAGGTAACTCAGCGTTTGCATACTTGGGCGCCCAATACTACCACTTTCTCATCGCCTATGGATTATAAGAGGTACCATACCTGCTTACCATCGTTATGTATACCATTGATGCTGTATTGAGGAATTTCACGTTCCCCAAGCAAAGTTTGCCTCTGTTATTGATTTGATCTCTAAGCCCTACATTCCGTTAGACCCCGACGACTGTTCCACTGTACATCCCGCAACCATGGCAGACGAAGCTCGTTATGAGGTCTACCGCTTTGACGACCAGATCAAGGCTCTCCAGGAAAAAGCCATCGTCGAGGTGCTCACCTCGACACCAGGGGAGAAGCAATTAAGACTTGGTTCATATGGCTTGGACAAGTTATGCGAAGAACTTAGTGAGGAAGTTATACGGGGCATGGTACGTCCAGTGTCCACGCTTGAATGAGTGCCGTTTGACCAAGTATTACAGAACGGGCCCCTCACAAGATGGGCTGCTAGCTGCGGCCTTATCATCACGGATCTCAACAGACCACATTTTCGATCCGAAGCGTTCCGACTACAGAAAGGCAGCGCGCTGTGGCCAGGTGAAAATTCCACAGCATTGCTCGTACCCTTGAGCAATGGCAACGCACAGATTGATCTGATTCCACGCGGAGGAAGTGATTCTATCATCTCCCATAATTGGGATCCACGGACGGTCATTCACTTGCACGAGATGGGGTTTGAGCTTCGGGGAAATGGGAGTGTTCGGTTTATTTACATCTTGTTCCAGACAGCCCCTTGTCCGGAATATCAAGTTTGGTGAAGCTATTTGAAAGGCTGGGATCGGAAATGGATACATGTGTTGAGAAAGAGTGGTTTTCCTCATTTCTACTGCCTCGATAAGCGCAGCAGTTCATAATTATTGGCGTCGCTAGCCTCCAGAGTCAAGTTAATCTTCATATCCCATCCCGATCGTCGCCGTCATCCCGTTCGTCAAACTCCATCACATCGGTCATATCAACATTACCATACCCTCGTATCCCATCACTTCCCCCGGGGCACAGAATCTGGCAGATCATCTGGTACCTATGAACACTCCTCAGTTATGAGGCCAAAGCCAACGGGTTACGGGCAGATCTTACTCCCATTTGGAGTGCCGCCCCCCAAGCAGGTCATATACCAGAGCAGGTATCTCCAGGCATTCAGACCGGAGGGGGGTTGTCGGCCGATATATTGATGGGATGCTATTCTCAATGAAAGAAACGCCGGCAGAATTGCAACGCTGGAATATCTGCAGACAGTCTGGTACTGAGAGGACGTTAGGGAATTACCTCTGGTATTGGGACACTAGGATTCTCTCAGACTTACCATGCAAAGGGATCTCGTTTGCGCGACAGCCTACCATTCTAGTATACTCCTTCAATATTCCAATTCCTGTGACAACCCCTTCTCTCACTCTGTCTAACATGGGGTTTGTTAATTCCTCTTCCGCAACACCACATTGCCTTAAACAAGCTTTTAACCCCCTGAAGACGGTCTCACGTGGACAGCCATCAGAAAGCGCAACATGACACGCCGCCACGAAGACGAGGGAGAACAGAGAGGTAAGAGGGGGGTCGTTGCAAGCCTGGGAAAGATGCCAGGTGCACGCGTTGAAGAGACGTGGCCAGTTAAGATGAGCTTGAAAGCCCGGATAAAGGGACGGTATTTTGAGACGATGATGTAAGGATCGGACGTGGTCGTTGCAGGAGAGATACCGAGACCATTCAGCGTCGCTTTGCGGGAGCCGAGTAAGGAAATTCAGAGCGTGTGGATGCCAAGGAGCCTCCGTGATTCTGGAAGGGTAGTAATCGACTCCGGACTCGTCATCATCTGGTTCATGTTCCTCCTCTGTGTCAGTATCCTCAGCGCTGCCGTATGGGAAGGCTTCTGGGTCTGGGCCCAGAGTAGGGTCTCCGCCAGGCTCACTAGCAGCATTGAGTCTTGGGGGCGATTCAGATACAATACCCTGGCCCAGGTGAGGGTATTCGAAGATCATACGAAACTGATATTGAGGCATGACGGCTGAATCTTTCATCAACCCTTGGTGGTGGGGGTCTGAAGCATGAGGTTAAACCAGTTTCATAGGATTGGGTGGTCAACGATTTCGAGAACAGGTGCAGTGATACCAGTATTGGAATAAGGGGTATGAGAATGGGTGTCCAAATGGAATGGGAGAAGGAACCGACAAAAGGCAGGTTTTCATCCGGAGGGATTGGATTTGATGCTGTTGAGCAATGGCAACAATCTATACCCCAGGGCAGGCCTTGAGTTGCAGATATCGAGCGAATAGAGCAGCCCTGTTTTGACCTTGCATATGTTGCCTCAAGTCTCAGCTTGGCACTTAGACCTTTCGAGGTGTGAAGGACGGCTATCTGCGCAGGCTACCTTTCCATTCTGACGGGAAACGGCAGTAGCTTCACTGCCGAAGGCTTCAAATGTTGATGGCTGGCGCCGCCACTTTTGTCTTGTCACCTCGCCTCGCCTCGCCTTTTCCTTCTTCCCACGTCTCCGACATAGTCCCAATAATGGAGCCCGCGGAACTCAGAAGAAGAAAACATGCTGTCGCCTGACTTTTTAGAGGGTCTACAGTATGTCGATATGCCAGAAATCGGTTGTTGTTGCTTTAGGCCTCCGTCCCCCCAGCAAGGCTCGGGATGTTGCTTTTTCCTTGGTGTCGAGTGTGGGCTAGGAAAAAGCGAAAGGGGCTGTCCGCTGGTGCTCACCCGTGCGTTGGAGATAGGCTACTGTTTTCAGCTGGGATACCTCAACGTGCGAGAGTAGGTTCTCCATGCCCGATGCGCAGAACACTATCATATACGCTATAGAGTATGGAGTATGGAGTATGGAGTATGGAGTATGGAGTATGGGTAGATGCAGACGGCTGAGGCCACCCGCTTCTGCTGTACCTTTTCTGTCAGGTGCCAGGACAAGGGGATGCTCATCCTTGCTCACCCAAGAGCAGAAAGGGTATGCTACACGCAGGCAAGTTACAACAACCATCTTGTTGCAATCCAGAGCAGGCATCAAGCGAATGATGAAAGTGACACGGTAGGGTCCGTTCAGGCCTCGATCAAGCTGCAGCCACTCCGATGAGTCGTGGAGTGACAGGGGACAGCAGGACCCTGGGCGTATCTGAGATCGGAGATAAAGATCGAGTGGTAAGTGGACCTGTCTCATGTCAGTTGTTTGAAGATAAGTTTAATGCCTCGATAGGTCTGGTCTGCTTTGATCTACGGGCAGTCGGCCGCCGTCCTGATCTTGATTCGATGTGGTGCCGATCTGGAGACCTCGCTTACGGCAACCATATGATACTGAGATCGGGTGCAGAAAGATCTAGACTCCTGAGATTAGTGAGCGTCATAATCAAGTCACTCGATCGCGATAGATATATGCAGGAGGATGCGGGATTAGAGCAGTTCCCCTGTATTTTTGTGGGTTTTTTTCTTTCTTCTTTTTTGCTTTTTGTGGCCGAGGCTGGATCCCGAATCACATCAAGAGGAGCCCGAGCAGAGGAGATGAGAATCGTGAGATGTTGGTGCCAAGATGTATACATGGCAGGATACGGTTGGTCTGACATGGGGCCCCCCGGGCAGTATAATTGCCAGAACGGTTAATTAATTATGTGGTTTTCCGTCGTTACTCGAGTCTCCCTATCATACTCGCATTATATTCGTACTGTAAGTCACTGCTCGCATTCATGCCTGTTGGTGAGACGGCAGGACCAGGACGGGACACAGCATCCAAGTGCTTATTATGTGATTATATGCGTGCGGGGCACAAACGAGAGTGCTTTCTCTGGTTTCTGGGGTGAGACAGATCTGGACTATTGCTGCTGGATGTTGCTGCAGCCAGCTAAAAAGGCATCACCTATTCTGCACGCTCATGGGCTTACTCTTGAAAACTGGCCTTGCACCAGGATATATGACCCCATGATGTTTTAAAATAGCCATGATCTGATCTGCGAAAGCCGAGAGTGCAGTGCAAACGGAGTTTTGTGTTGGCAGATGGGCTGCTGTCTCACGCTAATGCACGACGACATGGATGCCCCCTATTCACGGTCGTCTACCACTCTATACGGGAAGACGCGAGATTCCTACGTGAGTTTTGTACTGTACTGCAGGCTATTGTTGCTTTCTGCTGAGTCGACCGACGCTGTCCCGGTCCAAATGCTATGCTATCACAACCGTTGAAGAAAAAAGCAAGGCGAAAGCCCATTCCGCCCCATCTCGCGCCCATGCTATGCTATGCTATGCTATACCCGGGTAGGCAAAGGAAACAAGAAAAAGAAAAGAAAAAGAGCGAGATCCTGGTTCTGAGTAGTTCGTGGGCCACGCCCCTCCCAAAGGTCTCGAGGTTTCGATCCTTCGTCTGGCATACGCTCATCGACCTCCTCAGCCCCATTGTGTCCGTTTGTGAGTGAGACTCGTGGTCTTTGCTCCGATTGGGTGCTTTCTGTTGTCCTGCAAAGAGAGGGTATCTGAGATATTGTTAGTCTTTCTGCTGTGGTAAGTGGATGATATCGTACCCTGTAGAGAGCCATGTCAGAACTCAAAAGGTCCAGTTGATCGAGCTTCACATCCCCACAGCGACTTAGATCTGCTTCTCACTCTCCCCCTTGTCAGGCTCGATGTCTCCATCCTTGACATCGTCGTTGCCATCGGTCTCCTTCCCGTCACCTTCAGCCGCCTCCTTCTTGGCAGCCTCCTTCTTGGCAGCCTCAGCACGAGCGATAGCCTGGATGCGATGCGCCTGGGAGTTCTCTCTCTTATTCTTAGCCACCATTCCAGCGCGCGAGAGGGTCGCGATGGTGGTCTGGTTCGTGAGACCGGCTGTCATGCGGCGCACATCCTCCTTGGTTTCCTCGCTCAGGGGCTTGTCGTTGTTGTAGTTGGCCATTGTAGAGATGGTTGATGAGAATGATCGAGCTGTATTGGAATAGTACTGGAAGTATATGAAGCACGATCTTAGTGAAGATGTTGATGAGTGTGAGGAAGGAAATTTGTCAGTCGTGATGGTCTTCAGAGGGAAAAGCGCAGGTAGAGAAGGAACCAGCTGTAAAGGCCCAAACGCTTCATCGAGGGCTTTTTGCCATCAATACGGCGTTTGTAGCGCAGAGAGTGAAGAATCGCAACAAAGGGGCTATACTGAAAGAGTGTTCTTGTTCGATGCATTGAGAAGCGAACGATGCTGTTTGCTTCGAAAATGCCCGAACCGAGGCATCGCGAATTCGTACTTTAAATGCCAAACGCAACTGCAGAATAAATCTGCCATATCTTGCCCACAAGGCTTGGGATGGTGCAACCTACGGAGAGTCCGGCTTCTTAGACTTGGATGTGCGTGTAATAGGAGCATGGCGTGTCTGAGCTGCGATATTCCCGACTCCCAATATCTGGTATATAATGACATTCTATCATAACGATCAATTTGATGATGGTGCAACACGCCTTCTGCGACTGACTATATGGCCATTAAACTTGTGCACTCTAACACTGGATGAATACTGTTGAGTCTTCCAGTAAGTAGCTAGTGTCAACGGCCAGTACACTCCGTTGGCTCGTAACGTATCCTTAATGAAACGCGCTTGAATCATAAAGTAATGTAATTAACTCTCTAACTAATGTATGCTGTGTTTTGTTCTCAATCTGAGACCCAAAAATGCGAAACTCCAGGCATCATTTGTTGACCAGATCCTCTATAGTCTTGTGTGTTCATGTCGCATCCCAATATACTTCAACTAAAAGAATTCGCTGTCCGCTTCCTGTCCCAGCAGGAAGACAGCAATATGCTTGATATTTACAAAATGCACAACGTTCAACGCCCAGCAGCTAACCTTTCGCTGACCGGGGAGATGGGGAATCTGGCTAAGTGCAAAACGTCAGGTTCGTAATAAAATCCAAATGCAAGCGCAAGTAAGACGATGAGTCTTCTTTCGCAACATGATCCAGAGTCCCTCATGACAAATGGGCGGCAACTATTGCTCGGGCTCTGGTTTAGCCTCTTCATCCCGACCGCCTGTCGAGTCAATCTTCTCTAGCGGCTTATCGTCTCCTTTCTGGACTTCGTTGGACGGCTCCTCGCATATCGAGCTCTGATCTGCCCAACTCACTGTCCTCTTCCTCCGCTTCGGCGTAGCAGCAGCAGGAGTCTCCTCGATCATGTCCTGCACGATCGCATTTTTGTCCTCCGGGCTCATGGTGCTGACACTTATCCGAGGGAACTCTGCAGATTCTCGGGTTGGTGTCATTGGTGGCCGCCCACCAGAGTACCTTGATGATTGCACACGCAAAGAGCTACTTCGCATGCGGCTGACCCGAGATGTATCTCCTCTGTTCATGTCAGCATCCCACTCTGCAAAGTCTTTTGCAGTCCATGAGGCACGATGTGCACGGCCGCTTCGAGGTAGACTATTGACCGAGTGACGAGAGCCAGCACTGTTCGCCCTGTTACGTCGGTTGAGTGGATGCGCTGGATGAGATGGAACTTGGGAGCGCGAGCCTTCCAGTGTTGGGAATGCATTGTTCTGGGTGTTGCGTTTCACGTTGCTCACGCTGAATATGGACTTGGACAACTCCTCGAGCTCATCCACTTCGCTTTCTTTGGGTTTTGATGTACCTGCCCTGTCCTCCATGTGTTCGAAATATCGCACACGCAGATCGTCAAACTTCTCTGGGAGATTCTCGTGGTTGCGAGACAGCGACATCCAGGTCGATATCATGCCAAGGACAACCAGTACCAAGATCGCTGCAGCCAGGAAGCACTGCACTACAAGAATGATCATGCCAATAGCTGTAGCCGCAACGCGGCTGAGGTTCAGGGGTCTCAGAAATGCGATAGAGAGACCGGTGGTGATGATCTTGGAGATCGACAGTAACCAGATCGCTGCAGTCGTGTTACGAGACCCCTCGAAAGGCTTTAGTTTGATGATAATCACTAGAGCGAGAACCTCAAAAATGAAGAGGCCATAGACTTGTGCCAAAGGACTCGCCCGACCTCCGCCAATAAAGCATGCTCGAACAAACTGATATGCCAAGTAGACCGCAAAGAACCACCATCGAGAGAGTCGATAGCGTGCCGAAAGCCATCCAAAATGCTTGATGTAAGGTTCGTCTTGGTGGACCTTGGGTCGTTCGGGGTCCTTGTCGACAAACTTGATACGTCGAATCGGGAAGCTGGCATAGAGACGAGGTTTCTGCGCCTCCTCCTCCTCGCCTATGGAGCTTTCCAGGGTTGTCGCAACAAATGGTACTCTGTTCAGAATTTTCCCTTGCTCAAATCGGAGAGTGTCAGACACCATCTCATACTTGCCTTCGCGTAATCTTGTCGAGCAAGCGTACCCTGTGAGACCTGCAAATCCCATAAACATGACAAAAGTAATAGCAGCGATTGCGGTCGGCCCCGGAGGGGCTTTGATCGAGAATTGGAACATTGCCAAAGTTGTCATGACAAAAAACGCAATGAACAGTGTTCGGAGCAGGCCCGCAACCAAGTACCCAAGCCAGTGGGAGCGAAAGAAGTCGAAGCCATCCGATTTGATCAACTTGGTTTTGGAACACAAATCGAGTATGAGTTTAGAAGATGCCACAAACAAAACCACTGCCGCTAGGACGACAAGAAGCCAAATGAGGCCAATGATAAACGCATCATTGCGAGGGATTCCAATGACGGACAACACACCTGGAAAACCAGAGTAGTCGCCCGGCAGTGGCATTCCAGGATTGCGAGGCTCTCCTGCCCAGCTGTAGTCATACGGATTGCTGGGATCGAAATCGTTGCGACGGGTAAGCGAGTGAAAGGCGCCCGCCAGTTGAGGGATAGCTCGACTTTTCAGACTTCTGCCGAAGATCTGCTGTGCGAGGCCTCCGCCATTGTTAATGGCGACTGATCCTGCAGAGCCAACTTGGCTGGCATTTCCTGAGACACCAGAAAATGGACTGGTGGCTTCAATCATGCTGTCGCTTGCAAACATGCCAGCAGTCCAGGCGAAGTTGCTCCACCAAGCGGGAAGAAGGGCAGGCCAGTTGACCGACAGTGCTCCCGAGAAGAATATTGACTGAAAAGTCTCAAAAATGATCAAGACCGAAAACGAGTGGGCGTAGTGCATTCTCATGTGCGGAATCTGAACGCCGTAGATGGCAGTTGCAAATGAGGCAAAAACTGCAAACATGGTGAATATGCCCAACACTGTTCCGACAATCTTTTGCTGCGAGAATGTCCTGCCATTACTCATGGTGGCCTGGAAGCACCCAATTTCCGTTTGTGTTGAGTTTGCAAAGATCAGTAGACGAGAGAATCCCTCCAGATCAGGAATGTTCAAAGCAACTGACGGAATGCCCCGAAGGTCATCGGCCGAGATTGAAGTGGTGATGTATGCCTCAATAGGTTCTCCGGCCTTGAGTGGGCAAAGGCTTGAGACGTTGGCTGCGCAGGGATCGTAAGTTTTGTTGAAACGCTCCTCGCCGTAAATCTCGATAACAAGATGCACTGGAATTTTATTAGGCTGGTTCAAGAAGGTATAAAAAGGTTCCGAAACATACTCATAACGTTTTCCCGGCGAATATTGGAGCTTCCGTATAGATGGAATGACACTGTGAGGTTATCCGAGTAATAGGCTGTATCGAAGCCAGTCACATTGAACAGACTTCCATCGTTCAAGCAGTCATCAAAGTCGCCGGTATACAGTGAAGGGGTCCGACTAACGTCGAGACGGTCGTGAAAAATACCATCATCGCCAGTTCCGTTTATAAAGACCTTATCTTGAGCGCATACGGTCGGAATAACGCTCAGAGCGGACAAGAGGCAGGATAATGCTGCCAAGGTTCGTTGAGTTGCGAACATTTCGACGAAGAAGTGCGGTAAGGGGTCGGAAGAGGCGGAACGCGGGCGAGCCCGCCAGGGCAGATTCTACGACACAGTCGTCGCTCTCTTAGGGGTCGAATACGATCTTGGATAGGTGAGTGACGCGTGTGACGTGATGGAAGTGTCCGGGATTAAAAAATTGGTCGTTTCGGGCATGGAGATGAAGAAATACAAATCTCGGATATTTGATGTTTTCGAGGCGTATTTCGTCAATGTCGTAAGCGGTTATCTCAGCGGAAAGGGGTTCGCCGGAACGCGTGAGCAATGTCTTATCGATGGTCGAGCATAGGGAGTCTGATCAAAGTAGATGGGAGGAGAAAACGAGTCGCGGGAGATTCAAGCTTGGTGTTCTTTGTGCCAATGCAAAATCTCGTGTTTGTTTGACGTATGTGTAACCCCCGAGACACGACAGTGGCGCAGTGGCCTGGAAAAGCCACTAAAGATCGGCAACTTCGCGACGGGGATTTAAGGTTGGCGGGATGGCAGCTGCAGGGGTTTTAATTAGGGGAAGGAGTCGACGGTGATATTTTCACAGCAATGAACAGTTTACGCAGTTCTAGTCAAGGTAAAATGAAATGATAAGGAAATCAGAAACAAGGAAGGCTGGGATTGCATCTTGGAGAAGTAGATCCAACCACATTTTCTGGGCAATGCATCTAAAACTTGGAGTGGGCAGATTGAAGGTGCCACGTGAGCGCACCTTCCCATTTGCGAAAGCGCACTTGTCGGTTTTGGGGTTCTTCTTTCTTCGTGACATGGTCTAGACCAACGGCGACTGATAACCCAACCCTGTTCTTCATTAAATATATTTACAGCGTGTTTAAGCTCTCGTCTTCAGTGTTGTTACGCTGCGAAGTTTGCTACAAGTTGATTGCGTCCAAAGACCCTTTGGAGCTGGTACCCCAAAACACGACACGACTCGAGCATGGCGCAAGGTTTTGCTTGCTCTCACCCACTTTCCGCGTCATCATCGGGGAGTTGGCTTGTATCGATTGGCTAGCTAGAGTCAAAAATCAAGAGGCGGGGAATTATCCTTTCCACGTGTCTGACTTTCATCGAGTCCGACAGTTTGTTCAAACTTGGCAGCGAGAGAGGAGCCGGTAATGGTTTCTCATTGGAGAAATCCGTAAAGACGCCACAATCATAGCGGTCACCCTCACCGATTCAATGTACCTGCCTGCACAGTCAGTTGATACCAAAGAATAAGCCTCTATTAAGCAGCATTGTTCTGGAATCTGCATGAGCTAAGGTAGGGCCAATGTCGCATCAACAGCCGTGTTTCTGTATTCTACTTTCTCAATACCGAAGAATTAAGGATCTGTCTGTATATCCGGTTGATACTCTAAAGAAGAAAACGTGATGTTTGAAGCCGAGGCGCTATATGCGAATTGCTAGACTGAGACTGCCATTACGTGGTCTATCACCAGCCATCTGTCACGGCGCAGTGAGCCCCATATTGCTTAATCGAAACGACGACCTGGTCTCAAACTTCCTTGGTGTATTCGACCAAACCAGCTTTCGGACCGTCGGCAGTGGACTCAACCCCATAGTAATGTTTCTTGGCTTCCTCATCCACATGCGTGCGGGTGTATCAATGGGGCCGGATCTTGGGACCAGGTCTTGGCAACAGATTGCGACTGAATGTTACAATATAAGGTAAGTTCAATACATGAATACTCCATTATATCACTGCCTGAAACTATCATCTCGTTCAATCTCTCTAGCTATCCCCAAGTGTGAACCGTTACAGTGCAGTCACAGCACTAATGGCCATGCAAATTCAACTTCAAACAACTGATCAAGACGGAGTTATGCTGATGCGCAAACACCACAAAGGTAAAAGAGGTCGAGTATTGCAGTAATTTTGTCTTTCTTTAGTTGTATAAAGAAGCAGATCGTCAGGGCTGTTACCAACGATAATGCGTACTCGTCGTGGTCAAACTCAATTGATGCAACATAAATGGTCAGCGTGGCGCATATTGCCTTGTAAAAAAGCCCTCAGGGTATCAGAAAACAATGCCGGCGTTAACTAGCTAATAACTATAGAAACCGGTCTCCAAATTAAAGATAATTGCTTCCGCGTGGCCTTGTCGATCAGTCAAGCCGAGAAAAAGTGACGTATCAACGTCAGAGGATTGCGTGATTACTAAGATAAGATAGATTTCTTCATCCATCATGACTGAGGGGGAAGTGAAGGGCCTGCATTTTTTCTCGCCTCTCCCATATTTTGCCGGGCGATCGCCCGACAACCGCATTGACTCGGGGAACCTCACGCCCCATCCAGCGGATACACCCCAGCAACTGCTTTACATAAAGACGCAAGGCTACGGAGGCTTACGACCGGGCCAGGTAATTGTAGATCTAGGGAGTGAATCGGGGTAGAGAGATGGTTGAAAAGCTGAAGAGGGAGAGGGAGAAGTCATGAGAGTTGGAACTAGAAACCAACCTCGCGGGGAGGTACATATTAATAAGACCTCAAGAGGGCACGCCTTGCTCAAAGCCATACCTAGATAATGGTGGGTACGGATATAGAACGTGGGTTACATGTGGATGTATCCATTGGGTGGTTGTGCCATGGAACATGACCGTATGTAGAATGTTTTGTTCGATTCTTCGCCCTGGTAACGGATATGTATACGGATGCATCCGTGGGCCAGGGGCTCAAGAGGGCCCCTGTTGCAGATACAGCGCCTAGAAAGATTCAATTCCTTGCTGCTTCCAAGGTACACACTCCTGGGAACCGGCCACGGCGGTTTCGAAACGGAAAATGCTAATCCATGTTGTGCATGTAAGTTCCGCTTAATAATGGGCTGTCGGCACGTTTCTCAACCTGTGTAAGCCGCCTAATTGCGACAACGACACAGGTGTTTACCATGTAATTAAGCCCTTAGCCTGTTAAAGTGGCAATAAAGATCCTCGGAGATCATAGATTCTCATCATGACCCCTCAAAGCCGCCCGAGAGCGATGCTCCGAGGTCCTAGTGCCGCCGTGTCCGGTCATGTTGTGTTTGATTGGCCTCGTGGGTCGTCGGCGGCATGTATAAGCCTCAAGTCCCGAGCACGTCATTAAGTGCTAAAAACCGCAACCCCGTTGTTTTTTCCCTCTTTCTGACGGTGAGGGCCGTGGGAGTGCTAGGCGTGGTCGCTGCAATGGTTTGGCGGCCCGTTCAGCAGACAACAATTGGATGCCCTGGCCGATTTCGTCCATTTTGCCAACGGACACGCAATTTTTTCCTCGTCTTACTCGTTCTTCCCACTCGCCGTATTTGTCTTGCTACACCCCTCCTTGTCTATCCAGTTGACCCCGGTAATCATGGCTGGGGCTAGGAACGGGGAGAGGGGACTAATCATGACAGGGTGGATGTAAGAACTAAGAAACTTGAGGTGGATGTAGATGTGGATGAAGATGAGGATCGAGGTACTTTTCTGTCTCCCGCTGGCAGATGATTTAAAATCAATGCAATTCCTGCTCCTCTGCCCATTCTCATCCTACTCGTTCTTCTCGTCCTCTGTTCTTGTTCGTCTTTTACCGAGTAACACCTGTGCAATCGTTGACCCCCACGATTGCGTGCTCTGACTTCGGCTTTCTCTACTTACAAAACTCCGAGACTCGATTCGCCTCGGTTCTTGATCTTCTCACTCCTAATACTTCCTCCTAAACACCACAAACCCTCGCATCACAATGGCCAACTCTCCTCACGGCGGTGTCCTAAAGGACCTTTTCGCTCGCGACCTGCCTCGTCAGGCCGAGCTCGAGTCTGAGGCCCAGAAGCTTCCTGCTCTTACTCTCAGCGAGCGACACCTTTGCGATCTTGAGCTTATCCTCAACGGTGGCTTCTCTCCTCTTGAAGGTATGCGCGGCTTCTTTTAATCCGTGATGATTATGTTTCCCCCCGCTGAAATGATGGCGCACGGAGCGGCGATAACGGCGGCGCCCCACCCCCGCATCGCCGGCCCCGGCGCGCTTTGCGACGCGCGACTTTTCATCATGAGTATGTGTGAGAACAGCAACTGATCAGTAATTCTATAGGTTTCCTGACTGAGAAGGACTACAATGGGTAAGTTGAGCTGTAATATCGAGTACCTGCTTGTCTCATGAGCTAACAGTGTTTCCCAGCGTTGTCGAGAACAACCGTCTCGCTGATGGCGCCCTCTTCTCCATGCCCATCAACCTCGATGTCAACCAGGCTGAGATCGACCAGCTCGGCATCAAGGCCGGTGCTCGCATCACACTCCGCGACTTCCGTGACGACCGAAACCTCGCCATCCTGACTGTCGAGGATGTCTACCAACCTGACAAGTAGGTGATCTCAACGACTCGACTCATACTAGGCCATTGGCAGCTAATACGGATATTCTACAGGGTCAACGAGGCCAAGAAGGTCTTCGGCAGCGACGATGACACTCACCCCGGTGTCAAGTACCTCTTCGACACCGCTAAGGAGTTCTACGTTGGTGGTAAGCTTGAGGCTATCAACAAGCTCGAGCACTACGACTTCCTCGACCTCCGATGTACGTGATCGCAGACACTGCCAAACGCATCATGATACTAACATGACCGACTAGTCACTCCCTCTGAGCTCCGTGCTCACTTCAACAAGCTCGGCTGGCAAAAGGTCGTCGCTTTCCAGACCCGAAACCCCATGCACCGTGCTCACCGTGAATTGACGGTCCGCGCCGCCCGCTCTCAGCAGGCCAACGTCCTCATCCAGCCCGTCGTCGGTCTCACCAAGCCCGGTGACATTGACCACTTCACCCGTGTCCGTGTCTACAAGGCTCTTCTGCCCCGATACCCCAACGGCATGGCCGCCCTCGCTCTTCTGCCCCTTGCTATGCGCATGGGTGGTCCCCGCGAGGCTCTCTGGCACGCCATCATCCGCAAGAACCACGGTGCTACCCACTTCATCGTCGGTCGTGACCACGCCGGTCCCGGTAAGAACAAGCAGGGCAAGGACCATTACGGTCCTTATGATGCTCAGGTCCTCGTCCAGGAGCACCAGGAGGAGCTTGGCATCAAGATGGTTGAGTTCCAGGCCATGATCTACCTCCCCGACTCTGACGAGTACCTCCCCATCAACGAGATCCCCGAGAACACCCGCACCCTCAACATTTCCGGTACTGAGCTCCGCCACCGCCTCCGAACCGGCAAGGAGATCCCCGAGTGGTTCTCCTACCCCGAGGTTGTCAAGGTTCTCCGCGAGGAGAACCCTCTCCCTGCCGAGAAGGGTTTCACAGTCTTCATGACTGGTTACCAGAACAGCGGAAAGGACCAGATTGCTCGTGCTCTCCAGGCTACTCTTAACCAGGGTGGTGGTCGTCCCGTCTCCATGCTTCTCGGTGAGAACGTGCGACACGAGCTCTCTCCCGAGCTTGGCTTCACCCGCAAGGACCGTGACCTCAACATCCAGCGCATTGCTTTCGTTGCCTCTGAGCTGACCAAGGCCGGTGCCGCTGTCATTGCCGCCCCCATCGCTCCTTTCGAGGATGCCCGCAAGTCTGCCCGTGAGCTCGTCGAGAAGTCCGGCCCCTTCTTCCTGGTCCACGTCGCTACTCCCCTCGAGTACTGCGAGAAGACCGACCGCAAGGGTGTCTACGCTGCCGCTCGCAAGGGTGACATTAAGAACTTCACCGGTGTCGACGACCCCTATGAGGCCCCTGCCAAGCCCGACCTTGTGGTCGATCTTGAGAAGCAGAACGTCCGCTCCATTGTTCACCAGATTGTTCTGCTCCTCGAGAGCAACGGTCTTCTCGACCGCCTGTAAATGATGATTTTTGACGAATTATCTCGGGAATCAACCGAGGGAGATACCCGCAGGCTACAGCACCTAACTACCCGCCGATTCGATTGGGTGGGAGGTTTGTCGCTCTACGAAACTTTTGCAGATAATAGCGCAAGTGATAAACGGAATTGGCGTTAATTTGAATGAGATGAATTGGGAAAAGAAGCGCAATTGTGATACATTGCATCACATCGCTGGAACACTTAGACGACGAAGATGTATCGGAATAGACTAGGTTCGATACAATGAATGAAGGGCATGATCAAGCTATTTTCAGAAGCGAATATGCAAGTGATACGTGTGCATGCAAACTCGGCAGCCTATCACAACTGATAGTGGGATGGCTGTCAGTTGTGTTAGGCTCTGAATGGATGTTGGAGTATCTCGTGATAACATGCGCGCTTAATCCATCATTGGATCTGCTTTATGGCTGAGAGATTGGGCAGCACCGCTAAGCATGAGTGAGTGAGAATACGGGTCGTTAAGATGGAGAATACGGAGCGTGGCAGTCTTGAAGAAGAGATTTTTCTGAGAAATTATCTTAGCTTTGAGCATTTATCGAATATTCTCATGCCTTAACGGCGGCTTCCATATGCTTCTACCAGGGGGTGGCAGGCGGGTAAGACGTTGAAGGTGGTTGGTCGCCAGCCAATGCCCAGCCTCCAGCCTCCCGTCCCCTCCCCTGTATATCTCTTTACGGGGTGTGCCCGGCTTTGGCTTTGCTGAACAAATCTCTCTCCACAAGAGCTTGGGGGACGGGGGACGGGAGACGGGAGGGTACACGGGAGCTTCCATAAGTAGTCGAAGCTGTGTTGTAGGAAAAAAGGTTGTGTATGCGCGGTGGCCGTGTTGGTTTGGTGACAAATTACCAAAGAAATGGGTGATTGTAACTTGTTTCATGAGAGTTATTAAAGCCTTGGGGTTGACATCATGTTTGAAGGATCCCTACAGTGAGGTACCTACAGTGTTAGCTGATCACCGTTGAAATTCTTGCTAAAGCCCAAGCTCCCCGATCCCCTATTAACCGAATTTCTCAATCGCGGGCTGGTGAGCAAACAGACGACTCTAACTGAGTTAATAGCTTGAATCATATTATCAACCGTGCTTCTAACGGTGAAGAACAGGAAGGTGCAAGGAAGGAAGGTACACGTCTCGAGGGTCCTTCTCTCCTGCCTTAGTGCCTGATTCAAACCGGAACCTGACCTGAGACTCTGGGCTGCACTGCTGCAGGGAAGGAACCAACCAAGCCGAGCCTGACACTGCGCTTAACTTCCCTACAATGCCAATGCGACTCACCTCACTTTCTACAGTACAACCCTCCCCTCTCCACGACATTGCTTTGCTTCGCTGTATCCAGGATTGCCCAACATACTACCATTCTTTCTCGACAGCCTGAATCTCACTTTGCATTATCCTCACTTTTTTTCTCCCTGTTATTCCACGAGAGATCACTACCGACTCCCTCTTCTGCGCCCACTATTCTTGACCGCTTTCTTGAACCCTCTTTGAATTATCGACGACAGCGATATTAACCGCCAAATCATAACTCATACGATACTCTCACCATAGCTCCATGGTCCACCATGTCCTCCAAGGACCAAGACGTCGAGGTCCCAGCCGATGAGCGGTCGCAAGAAAAGATACGCCGCTCGAAATCCGAACGAAAGGAGCGCAAAGACCGCGACCGAGATCCTGATCGAGAAAGGGATAAGGACCCTGACCGCGAGCGTCGCCGACATCGCACCACACGGCCTTCTAGGAGTAAGCTCAGCGATGGTAGCGACACCATTTCTCACACATCCAGTCGGCGTCATCGTCATCGCAGGGAAAGGGACAGCGATGAACATCACCGCCGCCATCACCGCACAGCCTCGACTAGTGATTTGGCCAGCTCGGACATGGCTAGGGCGTCGACAGCAGCAACTTCCTTTTTATCTGAACGAGTCTCAAGGCCTTACCCATCTTTCAGCAAGGCACACAGCAAGGAGGCTATCGTTAGTCGCGATTCTTTAGCATTGCCTCGTCAGCATAGCCCCAAACCCCCTACTCCTGAACCCACGGACGCTGCCGCTTCTGAGCCGTCCAGATCTCGCAAGGGATCCGACACTAGCAAGCCAGATGCGCCGCCTAGCCCACCCCGAACTGACCTAGATGCGGATAAGAATGCCGAAGAGCCTGCTGTGGATGAGACGACGCCAGAGGAGCCTTTGAAAGAGGAAGCCGCCGAAGAAACACCAAAGGTTGAAACACCTAGAAGTGGAACATCAAGAGTTCGGACACCTATAGAAGAATACCAGGCCGAAGAGGCTGGTCTCGATAAGCCCAAGTCGAGAATCTCCGGTCATTCGCGATCAGCATCACGAAACGAGGAACGCTCCAGAGTAAGTCGCCGGTCTGGATCCTCGAGTCAAGCTACCTATGTCAAATCTTCGGCAATTCGTTCTGGAGAGAAGATTCGCCGCTCTGATTCGCGGGCGTCTAGTTCTTCCCATCGCTCAGTGCATCGGACTTCCTCCACTCGTAGTCGCAGAAAGTATGAGGTGGACGGCGCATCCTCTCCTTCAAGCGCTCAGGATTCGTCTCCTAGGACACCAACCCAGGCTCCTTTCCCTCACGGATATCCTGATACCAAACGTGAGACACCCTCTGTTGTCGACGTTCAAGATTTCGATTCAAACTTGCATTCGAAAACGGCGACGCCTGCATCCGCTTTTGGTATTGCTCCTCCACCGCCGCCACCACCGCCCGCGCTTGACGTCCATGATATGCCGCGAGTCGACTATTTGCTTCAGAACGGTGGTTTAGCTTATACGGCCCCCAAGAACTTTCTCTCTGTGCTACCCCGTCAAAACGGTACACGGCCTTCAAACCCTCCTCTGGTCGGCACAGATACCCTTTTTGCTCCATTCCATAACCTGCTCGATCAGTACAACACAGTACTCGGTAAACAGGGCTCCATTGCTGTCGCCACTGGTCATCGTTCCGTGGCTCGTAGGCTGTTGGATCGCCTCGAAAATGTCTTCTCTCGTGACCTACCCCCTCATGGCTGCACTTGCATTATGTGCGATAACCCCCACGAAATCCACGATGGTCTCAACTGGGGTGATGTTCTGGAGTGGGTGAGTGGTCGTATTGAACTCCCGCAGTGGCCTCCATTCGACCTTGCCGAAGTCGGCACCAAGGCGGCCGAAATCTCTGGTGATGTACCCCCCCGACCTGCATCGCCCGTCCAACTCGACCCGGATATTGCGGAGGAGTTTAGAGAGCACTACCTTCGCCAGTCGAAGAAGGTCCGAACTGCTGTTGACCGATGGCTATCCAACACTGGAGAAACCCCAGTGCCACCGCCTCAGGAAGTCGATGATGAGACCTTGTCTTTTGCTATCCTCACGAACCTTGCACCGGAGGATCGCCCCTACTTCAATGCCATCATGACTGGTTCCAAGGAATTGCGGTCATCTGTCCGTGCTCCTACGCCAGGACATCGACCTCGAACAGACTTCCTCATCAAGACTGGCCTCGCACTACAGCGGCTATACAGACTGTCACAGGCCCCACGAGATGCCGAGTCGGCCACATACTTGATTAAGAACCCGCATACCCACGATCTGCTGGTTGCACTCTCTAACATCAACAAATCGGAATGGGAGATTCTTACCTCTGGTCGATTTGATGGCTTCCTCTGGTCTGGAGCTGATGACGATGTGTCACATACACCCCATTCTGAATCGCGGGGACCTACCCCTGCCAGTGCTTATTACAACACGCGAACGATGAGCCCCGGGCCTCGAGCTTCCTCTTCATTTAGCTCGAGGAACACAACTCCTTTCTCAGTCTACTCACGAGGCACGACACCAGCCTCGTTTGTTAGCGTTAATACTACTGGAATGCCTGGATCCCGACAGGCTGTTTCGAACGATGAGGAGATGGAAATGGCGGCCATTGCAGAGATTGAGCGAGAAATCTACAAGGGCATGGAGACTCTGGAGGATGCTTTCGAGAAGCTACACAAGAAGGCTGAAGTCGTTCGCAATGCGCTGCGTCAACGAGGGGCGGGCTTGATGCAGAATTTGCAAAATCGCCGTCGCATTGATGTTCTATCGGGTCCCAACTCTGGCAACTCGCAAGCATCAGGCTACGAACGCCCGGCGTGGGCTGGAGAGGATGATCGTGAGCCAGGCAGTGATGACGACTGGGCATTTGACGATGTCGATATTATGCCTGATGATTCAGCTAGCAACATCAGCAGCTCACGACATCGACGACCTAAAAGGCGTACGGAGCGACGAACACCGGCCCCGATTAACGAAGAGGACGAGGATTAAGCGTCAGACTACGATACCCCAAAACTCCATGATATGACGGGGAGGATTATACGAATGACGAAAGATAACTTTTGAAGGAAGCGTGTCTTTTCCAGCATAGAATCTCGAAAACACCAGTCCAATGTCAAATATCACGAAAATTTGTTTGATTCAGTGACGATCTGTGAGAGCACGCCAACAAGATGTTTGAAGATGACTGTCAGATACCACACATGTACGTCCGACCTTGGAGGTTTAGGAGACGGGCTATTCCTTGGTATCAAGGACTTTGTTTTTGTTTTGCTTTTTATCTATTTCTCGCTATGTTGTTTTTATTGCCTTGTGCTTGTGGAGGTGAAAAGTAAGACCAAAATGGTCTATCAAGAAAACATGCCAGGTCGCAAAAAGGAAGGATTTGTCGAAATTATCGAGAGTTCAGGGTCGGGTGTTGCTTGCCCGAATCTGAGGTGGTTGTCTGAGTTGTGTTTTAGCTGTAGATGTGGCCGGATCAATGAAAGGGGAGGCTCAGGTCCTCAAGATGAACTTGAAAGGACGCTCAAGTCCGCTCACTGGTTGAAGAGGGACGGTGGATATACCTTTGACGAATGTTGATGAATGGCAGGAGGGTAGAATGATTTGCTGTGACTCAATTATTTATCATGTCTTGCAATTGTGCGGTGTTGTTGACCACCCTTGAGTTCACGATGCCCATAGCCAATGCATACAAGCCGAATTACCAGTTTCTTGCGCAAAATGAGCCAATATTGTCTTGTAATGCCTCATCGTACATTAATACTTCATCACCAGCATGCCCGAGGCATGCTCCTATTTACAACTCATGATGGTTTACATAGCTCATCCCTTTTCATTCCCGCCAATCTCTCGCATGCGACTCCCATCGCTTCTTACACAACAGACAAACGGTTCTTGCCCCCTTTCTGTACTTTCGCCCTTGCATCTGGTTTCTTAGTTCCCATTCCCCTTCGCCCATCCTTCAAGCTAAGTCTTGCCGAAGGGGTTCAGTGTCCACGCACTGAACTGAATGAGGCTGAGATAGTCTCAGCCACGGTAATTGTACAAAAGATCTAGTCCCAGCAGAATACGCCAGGTGTTATTGGTCCTTTTCGCGTTGTTTGAAAAAGAGACATGTCGTTAAATATTACAACGAGGTAGGCGCCAAGTAGTAGGCAAATGGTCTCAAATGACGATGGGTGCGTGAACCATGGTCTATTAGAGAGAAAAGAAATTCTGGCATTTGTGGGTAGCACCTCTAGCCGTAAAGAGACTCCAGGAGGTAGATAACGCCGAAGATAAGGAAAGCAGTGGCACCACCAACAGTGACTGGAGAATGTTAGCTACTGGGGTTCGAGTAAAAGGGTTATGGACTGTAAACTTACCAACTTTCAGACTAACTCGGCCTGCAATCGCTCGACCACCGATAACAGCAACACCAGTGCAGATAGCATGGCCGCACGTAGCACCAAGAGTCACCCACCAGTAGTCTTGACCAGCAGCCATGGCAATAGTAGCAATCTGGCTTCGATCACCCCACTCGCCGAGGAAAGTCATGATGAAGGTCTGAACCCAAGCAGGGCTGAGGAGCAGAGAGCAGAGATTTGTAGCACCCTGAACAGCGCCGGAAACAGCACCTGAGCCAGAGCGGGAGTCTCGCACAGGAGACTGAGAAGGTGATCGAGGAGGCGACATGAGGCGGTTGCTGGGTCGGGACCTTCGGCCGTTACCATTCATGCCCATCTCCAGAGTATAAGCGGACACAGAGTCACCTCGCTTTCGGCCCATTTCCTTCTCCTTCTCCGCAAGCTCCTGTTCGACCTCGTGCATTTCAGCAGAGACACCCTCGTTAGGGTCCATCTGCATACCCTCCCGCATCAGCTTGGCGCCAAAAACGAAGAAGAGGCCTGCAGCAAGAAAACTAGTCACACGCTTGGGGATCAAAGTAGGAACAGCATGGCCCAAGACAGCCGAAAGAACAGTCATGACAAGAAGAGCTCCAAAGGCAGCAGTGAAGACAACCATGCGGTCATGCTTCATGGCCATGAGGGCCGCAACCAGGAAGGTCTTGTCGCCAATCTCGGAGACCAAAATCATAGTGAAGGACAGCACAAAGGAGTGGAATGGTTGAATGATGCTCTCTTCATCGTGGTGTCCATCATGTGTCGTTCCCCGGCTCAAATCGACGGGCTCAGTCTTTGCGGAATCCTGCATGGGTTTGTTTTGTCCCACAGGTCGATCAGGCAGATCGGCTGGCTTCTGCGTAGTTGTTAGTCTTCATGCTGCAATGGTATGGACAACAGTTGTAACTCACATCTAATCCTGCAGTATAATCGCGATCTTCGTCACCGCCGACAACAGGCTTAGCAGGCTTGGGCAACACATCTTCTGCCTTTCCACTACCAGCCTCGCCATCAGGCACAATGACCTTGTCTCCAGAAGCGCGAATCTTTTCCTCTTCACTATGTGGCAGAGGGGGCGCCTCCTTAGGTGCTGAGGGTTTCCTGAAGGTCTCCTCGCCTGCGAGATCCTCCTCGAGCTTTCGAGCCTTGTACCTCTCAGTCACGCCACCCTCTGTGCCAGTAGTGCCCTCTTGAGCATGGACTCGGTTCGTGTCGAACATAACGCCATCGTTGCTTTCTGGAATCTTTTCGCCATCAACAATAGTCGGATCGTCGGGTCGACCCTTGAGCGCAGGAAGGGACTCTAGGGTGCTATCGGCCTTGGTTGCAACCCCAGTTCCAGCCTCAACTTCGGTACCAGCAATCGGAACAGTTTCAGTTCCGGAGCCAGCTGCAGCATTAGATCCAGCATTAGGAATCACATCGGCTGTCTTTCTGTGGTCATCTGTGTCGATGAAGGGCCCATGGTGAGGCTTTCCATCCTTGCCATCAACCGGGGCATCTCTTGTAGGAATATCATGACGCTTCACGCCGGCCTCGGGGAGAACTTCGGTTTGTTCTGGGATCGCCACGGGGGCAGGGAGGTCTGCAATGTCGTGAGAAGATAGCGCATTCGCTACGGCGGGTAGCAGAAGGAGGATCAAAGACGAGTGCTTGGTTCGGATCTTCATGATGGGCAACGGTAGTCGTTATTGTTGAGTTGAAGCCAAGACAGTGGGCAATAGTAGGTCGCAAAACCTGTCGGCGTCACAGCCGCAAGTCGTAGGGACGAGCACGATTTTGTATAAGATGGCCGATCAGTAAATTGTGGCCGCCTGCGTTGCGACGGTCGAGGTCGCGTGTAACGTAACGTAGCGTAGAGAGAATAGACTTTGCGGAGATGGGAAAGTGACGATCTGATGCTGACACCAGAAATTACAGACGCCACAGAAGAGAGAATGAATCTCTAGTAAAAGTGAACAACGTGCAAAGGATACTACTTCAGTTTCAGAGACAAAAAAGGAGTCGGGAATTGAAACTGGAATGATGGTCGAGGTTTGGGATATTGATTATGGGATGCCTCGGATTGGATTGGTTTGGTTTGGATTTACATAGGGGGCAAATCAAAATGGAAGATCCGCTCCTTATCGAACAAGGAGACGAGATTCTCCCTTCCCAACAGCTGCAGTCCCCCAGCGAGGACGGGGCCTAAAACAATGATTACAGGGGTCTCATCAGCGGCGACGTGGCCCCAGCCGAGCCACGCTAATCCTAAATCTGCCTAATGGCCAAGTATGTTTACCCAAGCTCCAGGGGCCGGTGTGACTTTACCATGATGTCGGACAGGGGTCACTCACTAACAATTCCCAGAAATAACGCCACTCGTTTATTTTGCTACAGGACAAAAGCAAATTCCTGATATTACTGCTCGGGAAAGAGTCTTCTGGTACTTCACCCGCGCCCGAATCGTGGTACCAATTTGCTCCATCAACAGAATCTTGGACCTCAGTCCAGGCTGCCAAGTATCGGATGTCGGCAGAAATCAGGACCCTGACCTCGCAGTTGATTCTTGGAACATGGCCGCAGGAACTTCAATGCCTTTCTTCCTGAAGACGACACTCTCATTTAGGACAATGGATTGGTAGATGCTTGGGCCGAGCTGGGGCGTTGATGGCAAGCAAAAGCTCCCGGCTGGTCGACTAGACAACGTTACTATATTTGGGTTACGAGCGGTTGGTATTAAGGTTTTGCACCCAGATACTATCACGATAGACGATGGCCGAATGGTACCTTGGAGTGACCATTCTGGTCTCAAGTTCACTTTCAGTCTTCAGTAAAGTCTCTTTGTATCATGGCGTTATTACTTTCGAGTTCAGCCGGTCGGAATCATCCTATAGTTGAAACAAATTCCTCCTTTTATGCTGATAATTCAATCCTAATAAGTTCATAAAATTTGCAAGACATGAGTTATCAGTGTCATGACTTACAACCTGAGGTGATCGGAATTACTATAAGCTGTTCCAGAAAACAAGACCGCATTTATCCTCAGCGTCGTATTTGAGCCAAACAACTGCATAAATTGCATGCAGTGCTAAATTATCACAGAAAAGACAAACGCGAGCGACTATTAATAACACCAGAGACCATTGTCATATGGTTGTTTCAATATTTCACGGCGTACAATATGAGAATGTGCTACCATCCAAGACCGGAAGTCCAGGGTAGCCTATCGGGGTCCTATCTTATCTCCGGCGATGTCGTCACAAGCTCCGGGAGCTCCCCCATCAACTTCACCCAAAAGCACCTCGAGGCATTGAGCTCATCGCATCATTGACATTTTATCGGCAATTTGCTACCTTTGTGAGTGACAGACTCATTCAAAAATTTGCATATACCCAGTGAACTAGTTGATTATCATCTTCCCGATAAGACCGAATAACTACCTTCACCGTTTCGCCCATCCCAGCTGTTGTGCTTAGCAAGCACTCTTTGTCTACTATCACCCGGATCTACGATTCGCGAAATCTCACCAAAGTAAACATGGCTCCTCTTGAAGAAGAGAGGGGCTCGCAACCTCCATCAGAGAGTCAAATTGACGAGGAAAACCTGAATGAAAGTGAAGGCGAATCATCATCAGGACCGGTATGGTACTATCACGCGGAGGAGGATGAGGAAGACGAAGAAGAGGCCGATGACCCCGACTTTGAGGATGAGCCAGATGAAGATGACGACGAAGACGCTTTCCAAGGTAAGTCCGAGCCGCACTCGATTTGTTTAGTGTTGTTCCTGAGGGTATCGCATAGATGCTGATGGTGGTATCCAATTTGAAGTCCTCGTAGAGGATGGCGACGACGACGAAGACGACGAAGAAGTCGACGGAGAGGATGGCGCCCGACGCCTGTTGAATATAGTGCGGAGTAAGTTCCGGCACACCTTCGCTAACATAGGAAGACATAACTGACTTGTGGTGATCGAACAGCTGGTGCCAGGACAGGACTATTAACAAGAAGACAACTCGTTGCCTTGATGCAGAGCTCAGATCTTACAAGTGTTCTATTCCAGGACAACCCCGGCGACGACGAAGAGTTCTTGCACTGGCCTTACAGGAGACGCCGGACACCCAAGGACCCAAACCGCTTCCCCAAAGTCCCTAGTGAACAGGGCATGAAACTTATGCGATCAGGAGTGTTTGGTGCAAATGACTACACCTTCAGAGCCAAGAAGCGTCTTGCTACGAGATTGATGGAGCGGGAGTTGGCGTTGGGAAACCGTGAAGACCGAGCACGGAATAATGCTCTCATCAATCAGGTATGTTATGGTCAGACCTTACTATGGGGATGAGAACTGACGCCTTACTCAGAGCTTACTACCACAAACAAGAGCGGAAAAGATTGTTCATTTCGATGACCCAGTGTACTCCGGACAGTTCTCTGACGATGGCAACTTCTTTTTTGCCTGCTCTCAAGACTTCAAAGTTCGAATGTACGACACTTCAAGCCCATACGAATGGAAGCACTACAAAACAGTCTCATATCCCTGGGGACAATGGACACTTACAGATGCATCTCTGAGCCCCGACAACAAATGGCTTGCTTATACTTCAATTCAGACCATGGTATCAATAGCCCCCACCGATCCAAACGACACCGGAGATCCTTATACGCTGGATCTTGATGATGGTCCGCCTCGGCAAGGATGGCATGGGCGACGTGGCTTTGGTATATGGTCTGTTCGATTCTCAGGCGATGGACGAGAGTTAGTGGCTGGAACAAGTGCAGCATCGATCGTCGTGTATGATATCGAGTCGCGAACAGTTTTACACCATGTCCGAGGTCATCAGGATGATGTAAACGCTGTGTGTTTCGCCGACAAGATGTCCCCGCACATTCTCTACTCAGGTTCCGATGATACGACGATCAAGGTCTGGGATCGACGAAGCATGGGTGACAACCGAGAAGCTGGCGCTTTCGTTGGTCATATCGAAGGTCTGACCTACATTGACAGCAAGGGCGACGGGCGATACATCCTCAGTAACGGAAAGGACCAGAGCATGAAGCTTTGGGATCTTCGAATGGCCATGTCGACTGATCGATACACCGAGCTCGATCCCACTCGGAACGTGAGCACCAGCGGTTTCGATTACCGAGGAGGCGTTTATGACGATGAGGACTGGGACGTGCACCCCCACGATAACTCACTTGTGACTTTCCGGGGCCACAAGGTGCTTCGCACCCTTATTCGATGTCACTTTTCACCCCCATCGTCAACTAACTCACGATATGTTTACTCGGGAAGCACTGATGGAAAAGTATACATTTGGAACATGGATGCGAGCTTGGCTGGAGTTGTGGATGTCAAGAAAGCAACAATGCGCACACGCCAGATGGATAACCGACATCGTTTCTACCATTTCGATGAGCCAGGTAACTGGGGCACTTGCGTTCGCGATGCGAGCTGGCACCCTAGTGCTCCTCTTCTCGTTGGTACGTTATTCGCATGTTTATCTCGAACTTGAGCTAACACCTTTGACAGCTTCCGCCTGGAATGGGTACAATATGGCACGGGGAACCTGTACCCTGCATTCGTTCAATGATAACATTGATGATGAGGGAGAGCCGCCACTGGGCCACAGCGTTAACGATGTGCTCAAGGAACAGCCTGAGCTCTATCATAACTCGACGTATGGGATGGAGTAAGACAATATTGCAGAAATAGCATTGGATATATTTGTACAATTGATCACCTTAGCCAGCTGTCTTGTGAAGGATACGTCTTCATCTCATGTAGACAGCGCCTTGGACGTGAAAGCACGTCTTCCTTCCTATCCTCACGGCGCTCGGTGGAATTCTAGCGTAGAAGTGTGTCGCGTGCCCACCATAATTTCAATAACTCCGCCCCATTTGACCGTACTCGCAGCAAGAAAGTTGTATGATCGCCCTCGTTCCCGCCATGCGGATTTTTGGAAAACCAAGTCGCCACCATCCAGATTCTCTTCGTCGGCTGATCGTGTGATCGTCTATGCGCTACCCACAAGAGCGTGGTTGAGGGGAATGTGCACTGGAAACAGGTTAGAAGCTGTAGCATGCGGAGGTAGATGGTTGGAGGTCGTACCCAGCTTGACAACGTAGCCAACGGCGCCCATGACGAGGAAACCAACGCCAACAGCCTGGCAGAGTCTCAGGAACTCCTTCTGGTCGGCTGCAGATTAACAGGTTAGTCAGAGAAAACAGAGCTCAGATGCGCCATATTCAACATACGCTTAGTGCATCGTCGCACGAATTGAACACCGTCCTTGACGAACTCGGAGGGAACCTCGAGGATCTCTTGAACCTGGTCGGACATTTTGTGTGTGTGTGGGCGTGGAAAGAAAAAGGGATGGAGATTAAAGTACGTTGCACGAAAGAATGAAGGCACCGTCGTCGAGAAGTCGTCGAATTGAGTCGGGGTCGCGGGGGTGGATGAAGAAAGGAGAGTTGAGGTTTAAGTTGAAGTTAAAGGGGACTTCTTTTTGGTGATCCCCAGCTAATGGACAGCTCTCTCTGGCCTCTCCTCTCTCCATGCGACGTGTTAACAAATTACCTTACCTAATTTCCAATCGGGGGCAAGGCCAGATTTCCAGCGCCCGCCTACCCAATTGCTTGGTAGCCCGGGCCGAGAGATGATCCAGGCCTGGGACCTGACTTGTCCTGACAGTTGCAATTTGGTGGAGCTCAGTTGCATGTGGGGAACATGTTTCCGTGCCTGGTCTTTCCCAGTTTATTTCCCCGGGGCCCAGACGCGCAGGCGCTAGGTAGACGCCAGTTTCCGCGAGTTGCAGTGCTTTTGCTTGCGAAGCTCTTCCCCAGAAGAGAAAGCGTGAAGCTCTCTTCCTCTTCCGTCATCCGCCAACTTTCTTCCATCTTTTATTTCTTCTACTCGTCTTATCGCGACACTAACAGCTGACGCTTCAAAGTGCTACCATAGTTGACTTTACCATTCTGATCGACATCCACACTTGCTTGTTTGCTTCGCGACAGAGCTTGGTGAAAGTCGCTAGAGCCTGATCCGAATCACTGACGAACCGGTCGAGCCCTACCGGCGGACTATCGGGAATTTCACGTGGACAGATACTCTGTAGTTCAGACGATCTCTGCTGAACGATCCGACCGCAATCGACCGCCAAACCGAAGGATAGGATAGAAGGAGGTTGATCGGGCTGACGGCATCCTCTATTCCATTGCTCCCCATCTGTATCTGAGCGTTGCTCGGGATATATTAGGGGCTATACAGCGAGGATTGCAAGCACAGAGCTTCGTCCTCGAGATCGCATCATTGAGTCAAGTACCATCTTATCAGGAGGCTATACCTATCATAGGGCCCCATTCTTGTTACGAGGAGTGTACGTATTGTAAGCTCCCAGTCCAATTCATTTCTTTTCTGTGTGCAAGGCTTCTGAGCTTTGGAGTCGGCGCTTGATGGCGATGGAAGTTCAATGGCTGATTACTTATGTGTAAAGACTTGAGCCAAACTCTTGTATCTCGCAGCCTAATTATCACATTTGACCATATCCTCTCAATTTCCCAGACTTCTTCTACACGGCATTAAACTGTGCCCCGTGCACCAAATCAGCTAAAATGGCCGAAGAAGATTTTGAGATCGATATTTACGGCGACGCAAACAACGACCAGCAGCAAGACGGCCAGCAGAGCGACAGTAAGAACCACGACTCCCACCAAGACGAGCACCGACAGGGCAGCCATGATGATCAAAATATGGACGAGCACCATGCTCAGGACTCTCACACAGACGAGAATCGTGAATCCAGCCAGACCATTGGTGGCTCTCAACAAGGAACCAAGAGGAAGCAGGAAGAAGACGGTCGACCAGTTGATCAAGCTGCTACAACTTCGCTCATGATTTCAGAGTTAAATTGGTGGACCACCGACGACGATATCCGGGGGTGGGCGCGGGAAGCCGAGTGCGAAGATGAGATCAAGGATATCACGTTTAGTGAACACAAGGTCAACGGCAAAAGCAAGGGGTATAGAATTTAGACAACCGAGCATTGGGACAAAGACGACTGACCGTACTTGCAGACAAGTTTACATCGAGTTCTACTCACCTCAAGCATCAACAGCTACCAAACACCGCATCGAGCAGGTCGTAGCTGAGGGTCAAGGTGCCCCGAAAAAGGTCACATTAGCCTACTGGAACCCGAACATCAACCCTTTCAAGACCCTCCCCAAGGATGCCCCAGCCAGAGGCAAAGATCAGAACCATGCGCCACCTGTTCCCTACAATAACCGCGGTCACAACATGGTTGGCAACTTTGGTGGTGGATTCAGAGGAGGAAGGGGTGGCTACAACCGTGGTGGCATGAACCCAACCAACTACAACCGCAACTTTAACAACAATAACAATATGGGTGGCTTCAACAACAACATGGGCGGCGGATATAATAATCCCATGGGTGGTGGTGGCAACTTTGGCTTCAATAACCGGGGTGGCATGATGGGAGGCGGCATGCGAGGCGGCCCCGGTGGTATGCGAGGCGGCCGAGGAGGGATGATGGGTATGAACCCCATGGGTGGCATGCCTATGGGTATGCCCGGAAACATGGGCATGAGCATGATGGGCCCCAATGGTATGCCTGGTAAGTGGTCATTTCCAAGGCTTGATACCGAGACCCTTTGAACACACAATTAACATGTTGCAGGCTTCCAGGGCATGCCTCCCAATTTCAACCCTGGCTTCGGCTTCAACCAGAATCAGGGCGGCGGTGGTGACTGGGGTAACCCTCACGGGGCAAAGAGACCACGGCCAGAGTAGTACCCCGGCGTTGATCCGACGCGCCAATCGATTTCGATGTCGCTTTTGAACTCAAGCGTCTGGAATCCGCGGCAGCAGTGAGAGTTTGACATGCTTGCGATAATTTTCTTTTTTGTTGAGGCTCCGGATGAGTATGCTATTTAGTAAAAGGGTCGAGGGAAATGGGATACGCAACTGCCCACGTGTATCATAGATCTATGGATGTAAGGTTAGGGATTGGCGTCAACAGAGCGTTTTGTTTAAGTTTCGTGGGTTATCGGTGAATTTGTTCTGCGTGAAGGCCAGGTACAAAAGAATACACGCCTGGCTCTTGTTCCAGGCTGACCGTTCTGTTACCCTTCTCACGGACCAACAAATTGGAAGAGTTTCTGGCCCTCTCGAAACAATGGACCTTTAACAAGCCGTCATCTTCGTCATGCAACGCGCTGCCTGCGATCCGCTTCCGCGACTGCGCTTGAGTTGTGAAGAGAGCCGCTACCACTCAATATTCTGAAATGTTGACGGACTTTTGTGACAGATCCACGTCCGGCTCAAGTATTAAACATCTACGGGATGTTGCACCGGATGGGGAACGTTGATGAGATAGCGAACGGGGAAGGGAGAATCTGTGTCGAGATCGGCCGTGTATTGCCAAGTTTTGGTGAGGCATGTGGTTGTCATATGTGGTAAAGTAAATAAAGTGGTGGCGAAGTTGAGTGGTGAAAGTTGCCCTCTTGCGAACATCGCAAATAATCGCCCATGGAAACACAGTAAAGTTAGACAGTCAGTCTAGTCACTCTCATCACGTTGTTCTGAGTCATAAACTCTAACAGATTGTAGACATGGCAGTAGTAGACGGCGTTATTACCAGAACATAAACCCAAGTGTCTGAGTAGGGAGCATACTCGTTTGTAGCAGTATTCCATCGGACATGTATCCATCGGGCACGTAGCTCAGACGTGTCTTGACAAGCGTGTTATATCCAACCTCTTCACCAAATTTGACGTCCAACTCGGCAGCAACTCGTTCGGCCACCGGAGCAGCAGCGATCATGTGAAGCCGTTCAATAGCATCAGAAGAGAGGCCGTATCGGTTGGCTCTGACTGATCTTGGGTTAACAAGGTTTCGGGGCAGAAATCAACAGCCTTTGGGCTCCAAACTCTTTGTGTTCGAGCACGGTTGTTGCTTGTGCAACAAGAGTGAACTTTGCCTACTGAACTATGAGGCGCCATACGCCAAATCAATCTTCATACTGCGTCAAGGCTCATCGCACAATTCAGGTTCAAACCAAAGCATGCACTGCGCACACATTGAGATGATGCCCTGGGTAATAACCAGTCCTCCAACTCAACTAGATACCCCTTTTCTGGCTTCTACGAGAAACGACATCAACCCCGTTGTAAGTGTGATCGGCGATAAAGAGCAAGCTATGCCATGCTAACATAAGATCCTCGTCGTTAGCAGTCAAGATGCCACAACTTCCTGAAGAGCTCTGGCTCCAGGTCATTTCGTATCTTGAGGTTCGCGAAATGCCAGATGATCAACTCAACCGCCGCATGCTCGCGTCTCTGAGTTTGGTATGCAGGAACATCCGCAATTTGGCACAGAATGTTCTGTACCGCACCATCATCACTGAGAACGACGACGGGGTGTTGAGCTTGCCTACTCTACTGCTTGCCCGCACGCTGATTGAGAATCCAGAATTAGGACTGGCCGTTCGAGCACTTGAGACAGGTGATTTAGACTGGCAACAGGACGAGAGTGTGTGGGCTCACTTGAAAAGTATGGTTCATTCTCTGAGCATCCCATCACAACTCAAGCGAATGCTTGAGGATGTCGTAAGCAGTCCTCACTCTTACATTAGCGTTCTGCCGTGCTTGCTACTTGTTCTTATGCCAAGACTCAGATCATTCAGTAGCTCTTACTGCAGTACTGCCACCGAAACATTTCTCTGGATCCTGGGAGGAGAGCTAGCCGAGACTCAGCAGGAGACAGGGGCGCTTTCCAGGCCTATTGCAAATTATCTAGCAGACTTACAAGACGTGCGCTGGGGTAGCTACTACGGCTTGGCTCCCGCTCGCACGGCGCAAAACCTGCTGCTCCATCCCAACATCAAAACGCTTAGCATGGGCGATCTCGACTGTACCCAGGGTAGCAACAGGGATGTGCTACGCCAGAACTACCGGTCCCGTTTGCAGAAGCTGGTACTCGAATACTGTGTCGTTGATGTCCCTTTTCTACAACACGTTCTATCTCAATGCAAGGACTTGCATGAGCTGCGCGTGATCCTTAGCCGCGGTTCGTCATTCTACGGGACATACAATGTGAGCCTGGAATTGGACGCGTTCGGAGAGATTTTGAGAGACTTGGGACAGAACCTTGTCAACCTTCAGCTCGACACTCTCAACAGGGACGCGCATGTGATCACAGGCAGGATTGGCTCCCTTCAGCAGCTACAGCGCCTGAAAAACCTCTCAATCGAAAGGATATGGCTTGTCGGTTGCGGAACCCACAGACTGCGGTTGCCAGAAGTCTTGCCCACCTCCTTAGAGACATTCCATTGCCCGGTTCACCATCACGACAGGAGGTTGATAGGGAGGGAGTGGGGGTCCGACCAAGACATCGAAATTGTTTACTTGCTTAGCAGTGGTCAATTCCCCAACTTGCGCAAGCTCGAAATTCAGCGTTGGGAAAACCCCGAGGGTAGTTGGCTCGATAGGGCGATAGGGGGCTGGCACGTCGAGGAATCGATTCCGCGGGCCGTTGGGGGCGAAAGTCACCGCTCGTCGACACGAAGGGATCTTAGAATGCTTCGCAAGTGCTAGGGTGGTCTTTGGTTGTCAAATATGGATGCGCAAAGGTACGGCCTGGGACAATGAAATTTAGTCGTCTTGAGGGCATTTGAGGATCAGATCTGCAAAGTTGAAAGTGTCTTTGGCACTCGAAGTGATACAACAACCATTCCTGCAGCTACTGGGAACTATACTCATGAGCCTAATTAGCTAGACACGTAGCAGTAGGATATGTAGTGAACGAGAAATCTCCATGTTGCTCTCCTTCATATCTTTTTGATTTTCAACTGTGCCGTCAGAGACCTAAGCAACTTGCGCAAGACTAGGAGGGCCATCCTATGGAATCAATACCGAAATAACGAAAATCAACTACTTATTCACTGAAACGTAGTATCTATCTTGTGAGGCCATCAGTTCCACTCCCAGACCTTCAGCGCTGATTCGTTGCTCTGGAGCCATGATCCTACCGCTTAGTCATGGTATATCAGCTTATCGATTCAACACCAACAGATCTGGAGATCGAACCATAACTTTCATCTTCAGATAACCGGCCAAGATGGAAAGCGCACTGCCAAAACTGCGGTCAATTGGACTCGCTCGTCATGGAAATACTGCAATAAGAGCCGCGGCTTGCGTATCTTGTTCTTCCCCACGGAGCTTCAGCGGTTTGAATCGCCCCCCACCAAACTATCCTGGCCATGTTCCTTTGACGAGAGCCGAGCGGGCTGGCCTGGCCATTGGAGCCAGCGTCATGTCCTTTTTTAACCCTTATCGACATGGTATGTCTCATGACACCTGATAGTGTGTTCTGTATTGGCTTGCTAACCCTCGTCAGATCTTATCGCTGCTACCGGCGAAGCCACAGCCACGCCCTACTTTATCTACCGCCTCCGCGACGCCATGCTCGCCGACCCAACTGGCCGCCGCATCCTCCGAGCCCGACCCCGAATCTCCTCCAAAACCCTCTCCCTCGACGCCCTGCGCGCGCTTCCCGAAAACAGCGTCGGCCGCGCCTATGTCGGCTGGCTTGACCGCGAAGGCGTCTCTCCAGACACACGATCAGCAGTGCGCTACATCGACGACGAGGAGTGCGCATATGTTATGCAGCGCTATCGCGAGTGTCACGACTTCTACCATGCCCTTACAGGTCTTCCCATCGTGCGCGAGGGCGAAGTCGCCCTCAAGGCCTTCGAGTTCGCCAATACACTGCTTCCAATGACGGGATTGAGTATCTTCGCAGCAGCGACCATGAAGAGGAGCGAGCGGCAGCGATTTGCTTCGACATATCTACCCTGGGCCCTCAAAAATGGGGCGCGGAGTAAGGAGATTATCAACGTGTTCTGGGAGGAGAGACTCGAGGATGACGTGAACGACTTGAGAAAAGAGCTGGGCATTGAGCAGCCGCCCGATATGAGGGACATCCGGAAGAGGGAGAGGGAGGAGAAGAAGAGGCTCAGGGAGCTGAGAGAACATGGTCTATGATATCCTGCTATCTCTTCACTCTTTTGAGTCTTGGTATATAATTTGTACTTTACTGTATTAAAGCTGGATAACTAGATTTCCGAATTAAGCGTTGATATTGAGGGCAAGGTTGATGTTGCAATACGCTCGACTCATGAAAAGGATTAGACCATATACATCAGTGAATATACGAGTGAAGCTCAGTTGGCATCGTCAGTATGTCCAAGGCTCTCGTCTACCCAGTCGTCACCCGATGCCATCACATTCATTTTTGTTTCCAATGACTCAAAGCACAACAGCAGGTCCTGCCTACAATTCTGCCTTGTTTCTCCCCATGGTATCATAAGCAACTCTTACAGGTCCAAATCATCGTCATCGTCCCAAGCCTTGCGCCTGTTCACGACGATCTTCTCCTCCTCCTTGCTCTCCGACATGGCATTGAGAAGCTCCTTGAGCTGGGCTTCGGTGACCTTTTGCCGCAGCTGGCCGCTCTGCGCGAGCGTGATGAGTCGGTTCTCGATGTCGGCGGCGCGCTCCTCCTTGACGAGACGGATGCGGCCCAGACGGTCGGCGGCTTCGGGGTGAAGGATCTGTTGGAGGACGTGTTGGCGGGCGTCGTCTTGCTGCTGCTGTCTGCATGGGAGTCAGTATGGTAACTGCGAGAAGAAGAATGGGTGGGACTGACTGGCGCTGCTGCTGTTCTTGCTGCGCAGAAGGACCGCCGCCGCCGCCGCCACCTTGGGCCTTGAGCTGCTCTAGACGAGCTTTTCGGATCTGCAAGTCCTATCAGTGACTGACTCCAGAAGATGGCTATGACATTAACATACCTGATCTAGCTCTGCGTCATCCATGATTTCTGATATGTTACGCCGTTGACGCTTTTGTAAATCGGGGGATCAGCCCGACGTCGCGGGGTTGCTTTGCATATTGTTTGGTGGAGGGGCATCTTGATTTGATCACGTAAGCACATCTCAACTGCAACTCCAACTTCAACTTCATGGTAATTCTCAGCCTTCCATCACAACTCAAGTCTTATCGTGGATATTGGTTATATTTATTCTGATACTATAGATACTCCTTTCTCTATGAATCCAACCTTCCATATGCTGCTCCCCAAAACGCCAAGGATGATTCGTTAATGTCCTGATTTACATAATATGACTCCGTGGTATGCGCTGAACCCTCTCTCTAATATTTTGCACCGATGCCTCCTCGACTGGTATGATGTTATTTCTCTTTTCCATTGCCTCTATTCGTCTTGCTTTGACCATGTGCACCATCAGCCTATTTGTCGGCGTATCGATGTTGAGAAGGTTGGCTCGTTTCAGGAAGTATCCGTTCTGATAGTTCATATCCGTCTGCAGACCCTTGTTGATACGCGACTGCAGATCGCTGGGGGCATTGGATTTGCCTGCAATGCGGCGGTAGCAGAACTTCTTGAGGCCCTCCCCGCGAAGGAATTCCATGAGCTCTGGCGAGTTCTGAACTTCTGGCATATTTCGTGTCACCAGGGCCATCTCTTCCAGCAGCAAATTCATCATCTTCTGTGCTGATCGGTTGTTCATCAGACCCTTGTAAGGTAAGTCGAGGAGCACACACACGGGCTCAACAGCAGCTGTGAACATCATGGAGGGAAGTTTGAACCGAAGCCATTTATCGTAAGTACTGTATGTTGTCTGAAGCTGCTTGGCCTGTCTGAGTAATCCCATCATACTGGGAGGCTCAGCGGACGCATGGAGATTCTTTTGCGTGCCCAATATCGCGTCGGCCGTTGTCAAAATCGTTCGTCCAGACTTCAGTTGCTTGACAGAGTCCCGGTTTCGGTTGAAAACCAGTGAATGGCTCATGTGTCCTAGATAAAAATTTGGTTCGGGTTGCGTTCCGTCGAGAATCTGTTCGCGGACTTGTTCGAGCACTCCCATTCCCTCATTCATAAGACAAATCGATGTTTTATCATCGATCCGGTCTTTAACGGAAGCAATCGCCTTGACAGCTTCAAAGCCACGGCCAGTAACGATAAGCTCGTCAATATGCGAGCGGTCGCCTGTGCCTCTTACTTGATATTCCTTCTCTTCCTTTTCCTCGGGCATAGCTGCATTCTTCTCGGCATATGCGGACTTCCTCGTTCTTTCTGGCTGAAGTTCCTCGACATTTCGATATCGTGACCGGGGCATATCACGAAACTGTACCATTTCGACTGAATCGTAAACGCTGCATAATGCATGGGCGATAAATCTCGATCTCACGTCCTCGCCTAGGATATGGATTTTATGCACGGGTCCTGACTTTGCGGCTTCAGCCGGGATGATGACCGAGGGAATGGAAAACTGCGACGAAGAGCTGGTTGGTGTAGGCGTAACCGATCCAGCCTGAGCATCGGCGCTTTGCCATGGCCTCGATGGCGGTAGTCCACCGAGCTCCGGAGGAACAGCCTCTTTTTGCTTAAGATGTGTTGGTGTTGCTGCAGAAGCGAAGAGTCGCGTGCAGCCGACACTGGTGCTATGTCGAAGCCATCGTGCCGATTTTGTGGCTATTTGAGCGGTCGCCCGCGGTTGCATTAGGATCGCCACTTTGACGACTGTGATTCAGGCTGTGGTAGACGAGGTCGGTTGGCTTCGTAGCCAGATGGGCTGGAGACTATAGAGCGCACAAATGCATGGGGGTGTCGATAAGTGAAAGCGAAGCGATGCGATTTGAGCGAAGTGCTACTGAGGTTTTGGCGTTGGCGTGTAGAAAGAATTGTCGGTATTAATGTCTCGTAGAATCGTGGAAGGCGGCGAGTCGAGAGAGAGTGGTGATGCCGATATCGAGTCAGTGATGCGTTGAAAGACGAGAGGCGAGTCCGTTTTTTCCCCTCGAGCTTAGAATTATACTGTGACCAATGATAGGGAGTGGACCAAGGGACTTCCTGGATCTGCACTGAAATTTAGTGCCATTGCTATTGGCCAATCTCGGGCTCCGATACCGTTCTAGGTATTTTCTAGATCCGGCGAGGCGGTATAAGTTATGTGTTGGGAAGAACACGACTTCTACAAGTCAAGCAGACAACTATGAGTTGGAATGTCCCATCAGCCTTGATTTATAACCTATCGAGCTCTTGATTTCTCAAAATCTTCCACTCGTCAGATACTGTGTAAGTTATCGCATTGGCCGGCTCAGGCCCCGTCATAGGACACTATCGCTTAGTTGCATTCACCCGTTTCATGAATGCAGGAGCGCTAGTCCCAATATGGCTCCAAAAGTTCTGCGCCTGTGCGAAGTCTTTCATGCGACGACGTGAACATCTCAACCTTGCGCCTCCCAGCATTCATATTTTCACGACAACAACACAAAGATGACAGACGTCAAGGATATCACGCCGGATCTTGACCGGCTGGACGATCAACTAGATGATCTTGAGGAGACGCTACAGCCTCTGCTCGGTAATCTTGAGGGCATGGCTTCTCAACTGCCCCTGTTGGACAAGGCAAAGTTGTTCTCGTTGACAGCTTACGCGATTGAATCTCTTCTTTTTTGTAAGTCCATGCGATCTCGCAAATCCTGTCCTTTCTGGCATGAGCATGAATATCCGCTAACTTGCACAGCTTCACTGAAATTGGAAGGTTCTGATACACAAACCCAGGCTGTCCTTACTGAATTGAAGCGTATCCAGCAGTACTTTGGCAAGATCAAGAACATCGAGGCTCCTCCGGCGGAAGAGTCGCGTACGATGACGGTTAACCAAGAGGCTGCGGCGCGTATTTTGAAAGCGGATTTGGTATGAAACTCTCTGAACGTCAGACTGTAAAGCTAACACATCAAACAGTCCGATAACAAGACAATCAGCAATAGGCTTGCTGAGAAGATTGCAGAAGAGCGAGCCAAGGCTCTGCTCAAGTCTGTTGAGAACCGTAAGCGACCAGCGGAGGAGTCACCTGTTCCGTCACAACCAAGCTCTACTGCTGAAGGAAAAGATAAGAGCAAGAAGCAGAAGAAAACCAAGAAGGGCAAGTCGAAGAACTGAGAAGCTCTAGCGATGGCGTACTAAGAGGAACACTACGTTGGGCACAGCGCAACGTGCCTCCTGGCGCTTGATGCGAGCACTTGGACAAGATTGCACAGGAGGGATACTTACAGTGATACCCCGGATAGTTGTAAGGTAAACTTGCAAAGGCCTCAGATACTTGAAGGTTGGGTGGTATGGCCTCCTGGAAAAGTTGACTTAGCAGAGGCATGGCGTTTGGGTTTCGGGATCGACCTAATTGGGAAAGGGTTATTGATGCTTCTAAGATGGCATATTATTTGACTTACATTGTCGACAAAAATAGAGCTTGCTTCGGCCGAGCTCCTTTGCTCGTGTCAGACCGGACTTCGCGTCACCGTGGACGATTGAATGTGACCCAATTGACCGATACATAGCAATCTTAAGATAACGACCCAGCTATAAGGGGTCAGAATCACTTTCAAACGTCTTCTGTCTGGTCTTCCAATTGTAGCTCCTGATGTAGTCAAGCTCTTATCGCACTAATAGGTGGAAAGATAAGGACGAAACTTGAAGTGACTAATAATTTTTCACCCCACCATTATCGGACGTGAGTCAAGGGGAGCAATCGCGGGGCACTACAAACCCCTCCATCCCAAGGCCTCGATTTCTGTTTTCGCATCGACAGAATCATAACAAACAGCAACAAAATGGCGGTCATCTACGTCGACGAAGAAGCCGGAAGCGATCTCCCCGAGATCCAGGGCACTGAGTCCGCCCCCTTCAAGTCCCTCCTCGAGGCCTACTTCCGCCACGGCGCCGAGTCCGAGTACCAGGTTAAAAAGAAGGACGATGAAGAGTACAAGCCCGCTGCCAAGTCGGCCCTGAAGAAGGCTGTCGCCTACGCTGCCGGTCAGAAGAAGAAGCAGGAAGCTGCTGCTAAGCGAGCCGAGAAGGATGCTCAGGATGAGACTGCCCGTCTGGCTGTCCTTGAGGAGGCCAAGAAGATCAAGATCACCAACGACCCTGCCCTGCCCACACCTGTTTCAATCAGCCTCCAGGAAACCGACTCTTCTGTGATCGGAACCCTTCGAAAGAGCAAGGACGAGCCTGCTGAGGGAGTCAAGCGTGTCTCCGTTCAGGGCCGCGTTAACCGTGTTGCCAAGCAAGGTGGTCTTATCTTTGTGACCCTGCGCCGCGGTCTCAACTACATGCAGTGTCTCCTTTCTGGAGACCTCTCCAAGACCTACGATGCCCTAACCCTTTCACGAGAGACATCCCTCGAGATCATTGGTGAGCTCTGGGAGGTTCCCGCCGGTGCACACGCTCCTCTCAACCGGGAGCTTCGTGCGGATTACTTCCGAATCATCGCCAAGGCCCCTAGTGGTGATGATGCCTTCACCAACCGCGTTCCCGTCGATGGTGACACCAACACCCTCATGAACCTCCGCCACCTTACTCTACGTCACGAGAAGCCCGCCGCCGTCATGTTTGTTCGCGATATCGTCGAGGATGCTTTCCACACCGTTTACAAGGAGCTGCAAGTCAAGAAGGTTAGCCCTCCTGCTCTTGTACAGACCCAGGTCGAAGGTGGTTCCACTCTCTTCAAGTTCGACTACTATGGCGAGACTTCATACTTGACCCAGTCCAGTCAGCTCTACCTCGAGACTGTTCTCCCTGTGCTTGGTGACTGCTACTGCATTGAGAAGTCTTTCCGTGCCGAGAAATCTCTTACCCGTCGACATGTAAGTACCTGCCTTTCCGCATATCTGGGAAGATGCCCCATCTTTGGCAAATAGAAATTAATTGTGATGTAGCTTTCCGAGTACACCCACGTCGAGGCTGAGTTGGATTTCATCACTTTTGAAAACCTCCTTGACCATCTTGAGCACGTTATTTGCCGTGTCATCGACCTGACCCTCGAAAATCCTCTTGCTGCTGAGGCCATCAAGAAGTACAACCCCGACTTCGAGAAGCCTGCCCAACCATTCTTGCGTATGCGATACTCCGATGCCATTGACTGGCTACGAGAGCGTGGCATCAAGAACGAGGATGGCAACGACCACACCTTTGGCGACGATATGTAAGTGATTCGCAAGATCGACGCATTGCGCAAACTGACTGGGAGTTAGTGCCGAGGCTGCTGAACGCCTCATGACCGACGAGATCAACCGCCCCATTTTCCTCACTCACTTCCCTGTCGAGATCAAGTCCTTCTACATGTCAAAGGCCAAGGATGACCCTCGCGTGACCGAGTCCGTTGACGTTCTGATGCCTGGAGTTGGCGAGATCGTTGGTGGTAGCATGAGAATCTGGGACTTCGAGGAGCTCATGGCTGGTTATAAGCGAGAGGGTATTGATCCTTCAGGATACTTCTGGTACACCGACCAGCGCAAGTACGGATCCACTCCTCACGGAGGTTACGGCCTAGGAGCTGAGCGGTACGTTATCTTTTCCACCGTTGATTCGACTTATACTGACAACCACTCAGATTCCTTGCATGGCTGCTCAAGCTCTGGACTGTGCGAGACGCTTGCTTGTATCCCCGATACATGGGCAGATGCACCCCGTAGATGAAATGCCAATGAGATATGTAACGAAAAAGGAGTACAGGGTTTTGATACAGTATAGCAGACCGTTCTAGAGTATCATTTATGAATGAAGATGCGAGACAGTCTACTCACTAATTATTGCCCACTGTTGTATCCGGAAATGAAATGCCCGATATCTCCGTTGAGATGCGGTCGTAATCGATCGTAGCCTTCACCAAGCCCGTGACTCAATTTAATGGAGGCATCCACTAAAAAGTCCCCCCAGCGGCTGTCAACGGAGCCCTGGCACTTTGGAGGTAATGCGTCTACCGAGGCCCTACTGGCCAATCTCGCCCGTCCCTCGTTGAAATTTGCCTCCCGTGATTGGTCAACTCTTTTGCCTTGCGCCTCCGAAATCCGTGGCCCCGGGCCCCGGCATTCTTTCTTTCCGATCTTTCTCCTCATAACAACCATCTTGAACTTTGTCCCTCTTCAACGCCAACATCGCATCACCCACTTCAACACCAAACCTCACAACCAGACTCATAATGCCTCGTCAACGATCCGTCGGCCGCGCTCCTTCGCGCCCTACCGCTGCTGCTTCGGCCCCTAAGCCCCAGCAGACTCGCCCTGCCGCCACCCACGCTGCTCCTCCCGCTACTTCTCCCGCTGGCGCTCATCCTCCTCCCACGGCTGCTGGTTCTCAGGGCCCTGGACTGTTCGGCCAGATGGCCAGCACTGCTGCGTAAGCACCCCTCTTCCGAATCTATCTGCAACGATTGGCGTCTTTTGGGACTTTATGCTCTGCGGGGCAGAAGGTCTTCAAAGCAACCTATGAAGCTCATATCTCGAACACGTGTGGCTAACATCTTTCCAGTGGTGTCGCTATCGGTTCCTCAGTAGGCCACGCCATCGGTGGCATGTTCGGCGGCTCCTCCGAGCCCGCTGCTGCCGCTCCTGTCCAGGCCGCCGCTCCCCAGGAGCAGTCCTGGAACCAGAACAACTGCGCCGGCGTCGCCCAGAACTTCACAAAGTGCATGGACGACAACAACGGAAACATGCAGATCTGCAACTGGTACCTTGAGCAGCTCAAGGCTTGCCAAGCCGCCGCTGGCCAGTAAGCGTATTGGGTTGGGAGGATAAAGAGAATAAGAGGGAAACTTGATATCACTACGGGAAAGGGAATAGCATCGGGGATATGTATCCTCTGACAGCGTGCGTGCTTATAGGAATCTGGTGGGGAAACACTACTGTTACATCTCAGCACTGTCAATTGTATAATACAATAAAAAAAGATCTCACTCCCACTCAAATTGGGAAACCCCCTTCAATCGTCCTTTTCCTCCTCTTCTGGTCGTGGCTCAAAGTTTAGCTTTGCAGTGTTAGCAAGTTGAAAAACCCAGAGCGCGTCGTTGTGACTTACCGAATTTCCATTGTACAGTTGCTGATCTCTTTGCTGATCCCTTTGGTTCTGAAAACCTCGAATCCGGGACTGCTCCCGAGAACTGGCCGGCGCATCATCCCCGGTAGGCCTTTGGTGTCCGGCGCGTTCGTCGCCAGCTCCGAAGAGACCCAAGAACCAAGAGAAAATGCTCAGGATGAAGCCGATGAATCTTGACACGATACCCTGTGAATCGTCGTAGGCAGTCGTGAACTTCTTGACAGGTATAAGTACCAGTGTCGACGAAGGGGAAAGGCCGAGCTCTCCAACCGCCTTATCCTCCTCGGTCTCGTCTATGTTCTTGTTGGGTAGAGGTGTAAGGACCTGCTTGAATGTGTATGGCTGTGTGCCGTCGGTTCTATTCTGGTCCACCCACTCTCGAATCTCCTTCAGGTGGGCACTCGTCTTGAAGCGCGATCTCAACGTCGATCCGTCGAAGAGGCGTACCTGGAGAGCCGTCATTCCCCCGGTCTTGGTAGAAGACGCAAGCTTGGTCTCTGGCGCATTCACCAGCGATGAGGCGACGTCGCCACCCTTGAGGCTGTCGACCCGCTGCTTCTCACGCTCTTCAGCGCGCATTCGTCGCTCCGCCTTATCATCCTCAATACGCTTGAGAATCCGCGCTCTCTCCTCTTGATCCTGCTGTCTCTTCTTCTTCACTGCCTCAGCTGCCTTGTGAGCCCTCGCATTGTCAGTGTTCATGCCAGCTTCTGCCTCAGCTTTGGCCTTCTCTTTCGTCCTCGCCCGCTCTTCTTTAACCTTGCGCTCATTCTCCTCCCTTTGGGTCTGCAGCCTAGCAGCTCTCTCTGCTAGTATCCGGCGGATATTCTCAGACGCTGTAGGGGGCGCTGTGGTTGGTGAGCCCTGCTCTGCGGCTGCAGGTGTCTCCGGCTGGGGCTGTGGTGGGCTGGGTTGCGCTGGTGCTGGTGCTGGTTGAGCTGCAGCTGCAGCTGTGGAGCTGAAAGCAGTCTGAACTCTCCGCAGGAAATCGTCCTTGCTAGTCCCCGTTGTAATATACTCCTTCAGCTCTCCGTTCTTGATAATAACAACAGTGGGAGTCCGCGGTAGGGGAAAGATCTGAGCTAGATATCCGGCTTCCTCGGACCCAGCCTTGAGGCGGAGTGCGACAGCGTGTTCGTCGAGTAAGTCGCTCAGCTACACCGCAAAATCAGCTCCAGATTATATACGACCTGCGTTGTTTCCTGGATCCTACCGTTTCATCGGTCATGAACTCAGTTTCCCATTGCGTGCTCTCGTCGGTCTCATCTAGGGTTGCATGTGAGTTGCGGTGCGGGTCAACATGATGACAAAACATACCTGTCACGAAGCACAGCACAAGCTTCTGTTGATCGACAGCGGTTGAGATGCCGTCCTGGAGAGTTCCCTCGTAAAACATTGCGGTATTCTAATGCAGAAGGTAAAATGTCTATGTCAAGGACGGAAGAATCTTAGTTGTAGTCGCTGAGTGAGTGATTGTGAGTGAGACAAAGCTGCGACGTGTTGGCCTAAGGTGAAAGGTGTCTTGTCTGTACAGCCTTACTCCCTCGAGCATTTGTCATGGGGTAAAACAAGTGAAAAAGGGCTAATTTTTATTTGCGCAGAAACTGTACGGACGAATTAGACAAAAAATATAATATTACCAGAAGGAATTAGGTCTGATCATAACATTTGGTCAAACAAGGCTTTGGATAACAACCGTCATGAGTGAAGCCTGGCAGCTACGGAGCTCTGTACCTATGAGAGCTATGACGCTCATGGCATCACGTGGTCATAACTGCAGCGCCCAAGGTTAATTATCTAGTGGGAGCCATTGACAGGTTTCGCTTTCTGTTTCGACACAAAGACAAACTTGGACGCCTTTTCTCTCGATTTATAGGAAACACCAGTAAACCCTTCCTTCAAGAATATTTGTGATTCGGGTGCAGAGAACTCGTCGCGCCTCCTCTTGCACTCCTCAAGTTCAAACCATCTCTTCTTATTATCCCAAGCGAATGGCGAACCGAGTCCTAATTGGCAACCTAGAGTGGCTGCTGCGACAGAGCTTACGCAAGAGAAGCTTAGGATGGCATCTTGAACCTTGAGAGGGAGCCTGTGTAGGAGCGTTGATATTGAGGAGGAGCGTGCCGCCCAAAGAATAATGTGGACTGCCCTATCCGATAGTGTCTCGTTGTGGTAGAACACTTCTGGCCGAGTCCATTCTAAGTTACCTTGACGTGCCCGGCAGAGAACAATATTCTGGAGCGTAAGCATGGCATAGGTTTCTTGGGGAGCTGAAGGATGTCCTTCTGAACTCCGGCTCTTTACATGCTGTCGAATTAGGTTGGCTCCATGAGGCATGTCTTGTGTCAGCACGAACCACGAGGCACCAGCTCGGAAGAGGTTGCTGTCTGGCATATTCCACTGTGGCAGATCATCAAGCCAAGCACAAGCCCCCCCCTGGGCTATGATCAAATCCGGTTCGGTCGACTATCGAAAACTCCAACGTGGCGATACTCACAACAGCATGCGCAAGTTTGGAAAATGTATTATCGTTCATCTGCCACCGAAGTAAATGTCGCCAGTTATAAACGAAGTCTTTCAAAACTCGACTGGGAATAGGCATTTTTTTCTAAAACGCACCCGAAGTCTGGTTCCCAGGTGGTTTCATCTAGAACGAGTTGATCCATGTGGTCGGCAGGGTTAGGCGACGGTAGAGGCGTGAGATCGGCCAGATTGAGCTCGCGTTGGCATGCGAGGTCAAGATTGACAGAAGAGAGCCCATCTTTCTTTCGACGAAAAAGAGCGTCAGCTACCAGATCAAACAGCCAGACACTATCCACTCCAGCGCTCCGCTTGTCCCCAAAAGGGTTGACGATGTCGTAGGTTTCGTGCCATTTCACTGGTACGCCTGCTTTTACAGCTTCCAATAGTTGATCTGCAAACAATTAGGGACGCAGATTTTCCCAAAAGTAATGACTTAGATCGTGCCTGGGGTCTTTCCGGTCAAACAAGCTGCAAATAACTTCCAATTCTTCTCATCCTTCGAACAGTGTTTTCGACCACCAGTCAGTAGCTTATCGCTTGCAGAATGAGTCCCGTGTCATGTCTGATATTGGGCGCAACTCACTGGAGCGAATATAATAAAAAACTGTCATTTTACTACGATGAGCAGAATATAGTGCCAGAAGATAAGATATGGACAGTTGGATTCCTCATGTAAGAGATGATGTGCTTCGTTGGGCCTGGGCCGTCGAATGATGTTAATGGAAGCCGAGCGTATGTAGAGGCACGTGATGCTCACTGGAGCATAGTAATATCATCTACTCACTGTCATCGCTTAACTCAATTCAACTTGAATAAATAATTGAGCACCTCGGATTGATTGGATTGAACTTGAACTGAGAAAACTTGAAAAGAGTTAAGCGCTGCTCACTGTGTTCCTTAACAGATTATCCAGCGACTTTTCCTCCAATGAAACCAACACTCTATCATCAGATATGATTAAAGAAATGTCAGAGTAATACCTTTTATGGATTTCTCACTATAGTTTTGACAAGATCATCTCGATATATTAGAAAAGTAACTTGAGCGCTTGAACCTCTTTTTATGGACGATATCTGGTAGGATTTATGACAGCGATTCTATCGCTTTTGTCACCATAGACTCAATCTGTTGCCATCTCCGCCGTAAGAGCTCACGCTGGCTACTCGATCCGCCCTCTATCTCATCAAGGTCGTTAGACGTCTTTTCGATGATTCGTAAAAACTCTTTCAGCGAAGTCAGCAACAGATCATCTACTTCAACCTGCGATGTCCGCCCGTCATCTTCAGCATCGAAAAACCTCTGCCACTGCCTCGGCGTGCAGCATAGCATCCGCAGAGCAACTTGAGTACGATGGCAACCCAAAGTCTGATCATCGAGGACGTATCTGCCCAGAAAATCGATGCTTTTGAGATCGGCGCGCTGTGTCTTGTTGAGCTTTGGTAGGATCACTTCATCTAGGTACACCTCGTCCCAGCGGTTTGTGTCCAGGATGAAGCCGTATTCGGTCAGGAGAAAGTCGTTTGAGTGAGGACCATACGAGACGTATACTTCCTCGCCTTGGCGGTAGACCCGATCTGCTTGAACGCTGTATCCAAGCGCCGAGTATGCGAGTGTGCATCCTTGGTCGGCGTGGTTGAAAAGGTCGGCGGTTGGCATGCAAACCAGCCGGTCAGCATGAGCATAACCCTTCATCTTGGGCATGCTGTTGTAGAAGGTTCTTGTGTTTACGAGCACCCAAGCGTAAAGATATTCATCCCTGGTCAGTTTCGGGAAAGCTTTCAGGACAATCTCGCACTCGCGCCGGAATGTCGTGGTCTGATTGTCCAAGAGATCCTTGGCTCGTCTGGGGAGAAGGGCTTGGAGTTCACTCGGCCACATCATGGGCATGCCGGCCTCTAGATCCTCTCGGGTTGGAAGAACGGTTCTCCACATGACAAAGTCATCGCTATCGTCTAGAGCTATCTCGGCAGCCAAGATGCCGTGGACTGAGACGCCCTGGAGAGCCTCGGTGATGTGCTTTGGGACAGTGTCGATAGTGCGGAGTGCTTTTGTTGGCACACTCAGTATTGTCTCATTTGCCTGAAAATATGTTAGTGAATTAAAGCAGAAGAGACTGTATTACTCACTCTGATATCGCGAGTCGCAACAATACCGATACCTCGGCCAGGGAGAATCCGAGGTTCGATACCTTTTAGCTTGACGCCTTTGCCTTCTGCCCAAGGCAGGAAAGCAGGCTCGATGAGCATTTTAGGAAACTATGTTCTGGATGTAACACTAATTGAATTGGGGGAAAACGTAATATTTGGGAGAAAATCTACCTATCTCTTGACTCATCCTATTGATTCATCCCGTGTTAGCTCGTTTGCAAAGTTTCTACTGGATGGCGAGCTTGAGATGGCTGAGTCAGCCTCTGAAGCCAGATCCGTTGCAATAAATATCCACACACTGGATATAAGTAATACCTTTCCACGTGGATGGAATGAAGCATAATGAATCCAGGACTCAAGCCTCTCTTAGTATTGGTTCAAAATAAGATCAAGGTAGTGAACATAGAGTATGACAGTATGTTAACACGTTCAGGTTTCGTTTGAAGACCAATGAGCCGCATTTAATCGTGATGATTTAATGTAGTATATACAACCAACAACTCTCGCCTCCGTCACTCCTCGTCGACCTCGAATGGAAGCTCTATATGTCTGACTCGGCCTCTTGAGCAGCTGGGCGGAGCATCAGCCAACCATACATTATCTATAGGGATCCTGAAACCTGAAAGGCTGAGTAATCACATGCATGCGATGTGATATAAGAGAAGCACGGGCATCTCATGCTCTATTTGGGAGGGGCTTGCGAAACTAAGATATGCAGGGACACGCTTCGCTTGCAGATAATACTCTGCGTGGCTGCTACCTCGGCTTGAAGTTCACCCTCAGCTTCAACGACAATAAACATGACCTGATCACAATCTCAACAGGGGTATCCTGGGACGAGTTAACATCCCCCGCAAGCCATGCAGCCACCGACATCACAACCGACTCATGCTAGTGTTCCCCTCTTAGGCGAGAAGATGTTCACAATATCTTCTATCGCACACCGCAACATACTTCACCTCATCACGATCAACTGACTCCTCCCACAATGGCCGCCTGCAACGCATGCCAAAAGACGGAACCTTCAGTCACTCTGAAGCGTTGCGCCAAATGCTCAACTACGCAGTACTGCTCTCGAGAATGCCAAAAGAACGATTGGAAAGTCCACAAGAAGATCTGCGCTAAACAAGCATCTTCATCTTCTGCTGGAAGCTTCACTCATGATGTCGATGCATTGAGCATGTCTCCTTCAAAGGGTCTTGACTCGGGTCTGCCTGACCCCTTTACCCATCTGGACAAGGGCACATATTTGCACAACCGCCCAGAGAAGGATGTATACCGTCTCCTCATCGACGCCTACCGCCTCCGCGCTGATGACATGTACAACCTGGAGGGCGAAGCGGACCAGGACAGTCTCTACGGCGGCGCCTCAGACGGAATGGGAGGCTTCAAGCGTTTCCTGCGCAAAGTATCGGCTCAAAAAGGACTGCTTCCTCCGTGGTGGACGCCCGAGAAGCAAAAGGAGTGTGAGGATTTTGGGATGGACGAGAGCCAGTGGCAGAATCTGAGGACTTCGACGGGCAAGCAGGAAATCATCGACCACTATGGAGATCCGCGGTTTCCTATGCAGCTGCGTATGCTGGGCGAGGCGGCGTGTGGCAGTGCACCTGGAGGTGGAGATGGGACGTCGATGAGGAAGATGATGGCGGCGATGGAGACCGGGGGTGGAATGGATGGGATGCAGGCTTCTATGATGGATGTGTCCTCTATGCGCAGATAGTCTCGTGGAACTTACCAAGATCACATAATGGCTTGTACCCTGCGATGTCAATGTTCTTGGAGTTAAGTAAGTGAGGAGGACTAACCACATATTGAATGGACGAGAGCCGACGGCTATCAAGTGTTTTCCCCTAAAGAACTGTTCGTATCCCAAATTAATACCATCAGATTGCCTGCTAACACCTTGTATAGAGCAGATACGGGTATGCCAGCGCCATCCCTCCATTCGACGGAGTATTCCCCAACTACAAGTCAAGACCACTCACATGTTACTTCCCTAAAACTCATATACATTCTTCCAATACCATGTAAAGTCAAACTCAAAGTCAGCACCCCAGTCCTCCACCATCTCTCGCTCCGTGAGACACTCATTCGTACAGCGAAATGTGAACACATTAGTTTCTAGCTCGATGTAAATCTCATCGATCTCTGAGCGTGTCTTTGTACGTGCACGATAAGCTGTATTCGGAACAGGTCTAGAGATCTTTATCTCACCAAAATACGGTATCGTTGCCTCGTATGGTCCAGGACCGGCAAATGACCCGTTGCATGCTGCTTCAAAATTCTCGAGTACGTCGGCAGCCTGTTCGGCCACAGTGCAGTCCAGTACCTCGCCCAAATTTCTCATCGTTTTGGTCGACTCAATAACTGCTTTCCAGCGTCGTTGCTGTTCCTTAAACGAGTGAGTGGCTGGCGTTTCTGAGGCCAAGTCGGAACAGAGTATAAGAGCTGCGCTGAAACCGAGAAAGTCCAAAAATTCATTATTGGTTGGGATGCACGGGGCCGTTTCCAAAGCTCGCATGTCTTGGTAAGCCAAGATCGCTCCTTCAGCTGCGTCAAAACCTGCGATCTTGTTGTCTTCTGTTATCTCATCCTCTTCCAACCGTTGTGCAAATGGCAGATGCACCATCTGCTTGGTAGTATAATACGAAAGCTTGATGGTGCTATGAACCAAAGCTTGGGCGAACGAAGAGGGTGATGCACGATCGCGTTTAGTACCCCATTTGTCTGGTATCATGGCTTCAAGCTCGTCCAACTCCTCAACGATGCGCTCTGTAGCAGAGTATGGAGCATGGTGTCGTAACAGATCCCGATCACTAACATGACCTGATATTATGGCAAGCTTTCGAAGTGCTTCTCTCTCTGCTGTCATATTCTCATCATCCGCAACGTCCAAAGTAAGGTGCTCAGGAACTGAATATGGCAGTCCTAGGAAGAGAGATATGCGTCTATCCTGTATCCAGAGAGTTTCCCATACATCACGCTCGCGATGAGATCTGGCTGGCTTATGAAGCCCCAGAAGCATGGCGCTATCGACAGCAGCTCGGGTGCTCTGCCATGCTCTGCTGGGACGGCCCATGACAAGGAAAAGCTCGGATCGAAGAGCCAGTGCTTCAACGAACGAAAGGTTGCAAACCGGTGCTGATCTTACCTGGTAAAAAGTCTCGACTCGAAGGAGATATCTGTCCATTTGCTCCCGGGGACAGAGTGGCATGTCGGTCTCGGCATCTGTAAAGTCCCTTGGCAATTGCTGATAACAAAGGCAGAGCCAGACCATGCATCTTGAGACAACACCGAAGTCTACTGATCGTAATGACAAGTCAATAAAGGACAGGGCAGACTCGATGCTTTCAGGAAAGCCAACATCATCTTCTGCGGAGACATGAGGTGGAATGCCTCTTGGCCTGGTTGGTTGTGACGAATTTATTGCTGTGAGAGGCCATGTTGGCCAGAATTGTTCCGTGTATTTAAGAACTTTCAACAACGTCGGGCGGTTGGGTAGAATGTCCTCGACGGCTGAATTGAGCTCTGAATCTGATTGCTTTGAACGTTTGTGTGTTTTTGGGTCGTCTTCCTTGCACTCGTAATATTCCAATATTGGTGTTTTGAGCTGAGTGTCCTCCGTATTGGCGTTGCGGTGGGCTTGTTCGTCGAGCTTGTGACCCAACGTGTCAATTGCAGCCTGCATATTGATCATCCGTGATTTGACCTGGCCGACGAACTGGGTTAACTCTTGTATTATCTGATCCTTGTCTTCTAATGGTGGTGACAATGCATTCTGCGACTGGCAGACAAGTGAGTGAGCTTTGCACTGGCGACACTCATTCTGACGTTCGTCAAAAATACATCTCAGTTTTCGACGTCGGCACTCGGTGCAGCTCTTTGTTCTAAGTCTCATTCGCTTACTCTGGTGCTCCATGGTAATTGTGTATACAACTTGCCACTGAAGTAGCTGTGTTGGATGTTGGAGTCAGGTTCGGACGGGTCGGCCGACTTGTCCGAAGAATTAAGTCCAAGTCCAGGGTATGCCGCAAGTGGGTCACCGTCCGGTCCGGTCCGATCATAATCGACATCATCACCAAAGCTATCGCCAGTTAAACCTCACAACCTCAATTGGCTACCAGACACAATGAATGCGCCACAGACTCTCCTGCGCAGTCTGCGTGCCTCAAGGCAAATCCCTCGCTGCACAAGGCTCACGAATGCGCCCCCAAGGAGACAGTTCACATCCTCCTTCCGTCGCAAGAAGCAGCCCTCGGCCGACGACCCAGAATTCATCTCTATTCTCGATGCACCGCCCCAGCTTGTGCGTGTTGGAAAACGCCACGGCCCTGGTCTAATTGTTCTCGGTACGATAGTCAGATAACCAGTTGAATGAATTGATGCTGATTTTGGTAGCTTTCATCCCCATCACAGCCTTCATCCTTGGAACATGGCAGGTCCAGCGTCTAGGCTGGAAATCCGAGCTCATCGCCAAATTCGAAGACCGTCTCATCCGCGACCCTCTACCTCTCCCACCTACTATCGACCCTGATGCTATTCATGACTTCGACTATCGCCGCGTGTTGGCAACAGGCCATTTCCGACATGATCAGGAGATGTTGATTGGACCGCGCATGCGCGATGGTACGGATGGATACATGGTTATCACTCCGCTGGAGCGTAAGAACGGCACAACGGTTCTGGTGAACAGAGGCTGGATCGATAAGAAGCATAGGGATAAGAGGACGAGGCCTGATGGGCTGCCAACGGGTGAGGTCACGGTGGAAGGACTCCTGAGAGAGCCCTGGAAGAAAAATATGTTTACGCCTGATAACCAGCCGGAGAAGGGCATGTTTTATTTCCCAGATGTGAAGCAGATGGCTGAGTTGACCGGCAGCCAGCCTGTCTGGGTTGAGGCTACTATGGGTATGCCGATCCTTATGATCCTTCGTCTCTTGTGATATCTTTGCTAACGACACCAGAACCCGAGTACATGCAAATGGTTGATTGGGAGGCTCGGGGTATCCCCTATGGCCGAGCTGCAGAGGTCAATCTGCGAAACAACCATGCCCAGTATATTTTCACCTGGTAAGTTTGCTCTTTCTTCCTCTCTCACATGTCAACTTAGGCCAACGTCCTGACTTGACTTCAGGTATGGTCTTGCCTTCGCAACATCCATCATGCTGTGGATGGTAGTCAAGAAGCCCGCAAACGACGTTGCTCGTCGTGTAGCCCGCTCAAGGGGATTGTAAACTGTGAAATGAACCGCATCATGCATACACCATGTAAAACTCATGTATACTCTGCAATATCTTCGTCAACCTGATCCGACACACGCCTAGCCTTGCGTTGCTTGGCGGGTTGTGGAACTGGCATTCTCAGCTCTTGGAGGAGTTCCCTTGGGAGGTGCTTCTGCGCCAAGGAGAACATGGAGGAACGCGGACCTATCTGACGTTGCCTGTACGATATTAGAATAGCTGGCTAGAACAAAATACGGAGCCGATACCCCGGTGACTCAACATACCTTTTCATAAGAGTAAAGACGTCGCTCTCCTCGATAGTCTTGCGTTTGGCGTGATCTGCGTAGGCTCCTAAATCATCACCTAGCTGCTCAAAGAACCATTCTGAAGATTGGATAAGAGCATCTAGTGTTTCCGCCGAGAGACGCTGATTACTTAGACCCGACGATTGGAGAGCTGTTTGCGCCACACGCTTGACAAAAGCTGGAGGCAGTGCCGGGTATTCGATTCCATGTTGTGAGATTCGCTTTCGCTTCTTGTTTGCTTTCAGGCCACGAGGTAGTCTGTCATCAGCCGCCATATGGCGCACTCCAGCCGTAACTGTTGGCTCTAGTACTGGTTCTGGTTCTTCATTAATCGAGCTGTGGTCATCCGCGCCACCGTCGTTGTAATCCCAACCGTCCATGCCAAACTCTGCCCCTCCAGCATCAGAGTCAGAACCCAACATTACGTCCGGACCAGGCTCTTGAGCTTCGGCGCCCCTGGCTTCTGCAACTGACTGGTCAACGATGGGGGATGTTGGTTGGATATCATCAGCTGGATCAGACATCTGGAAGACAGTTTGTTCATCCAGTCCCTCAGGCATCTCAAAATTGAAGTCACTCCCTCTGCCCTCGGTCATTCGTCGGGTTTGGTCTGCTTGGAACCTGCCCAGATGTTAGTACATACCGTATGAACAATGTGACTCCGGAATAACATTACGGTTCCAAAGTATCATCATCCTGAACAGGTCTTGCTTGAATATCTTCCAAGAGGCCAGGAAAGAAATCCGAATGTTGACCAATGTCGTCTTCTGTGGGTTCATTGTCGAAATAGTCGCTCATTCGTTGGCTCCCAGGACTCCCTCGAGATAACCGAGACTCATTCGCAAATCGCCGAGGCATTTCGATCGAGTGTGTCGTATAATCCTCCTCCAGCTGCTGTGACAACCGTGGTGGGGGCAAGTCTGAGCTCATACTAGAAGCATCTTCATCGTCCATGGGCAGGGAAAGTCTTGGCCGCCTAGTAAGGAATTCGTCATCGTCATCATCATCGTCGTCGTCGCCGTATAAATTACTTTGCTCCTGCTGGTCCGGCGATACACTCCTTTTATTCCCTGGCGATGATGAAGAGGAGGATATAATAGGCTGGCTTTTAGGTGCTAGTGCTCGGCTGAGGTTTCGTAAGACATCCAAGGGTGTTTCTCTCTGCTGCAACAAGCTCTGTCTACGTTTTTTTCCAGGCGTGAAAATTGCGGTGCGACGCTGGTCGAGCAACCGGCGGGCGGCTTTGGCGTGAGGAGTTGGCGCATTGGATCGACCAGCAGACGCAGGAGTGCCACGGCGAAGAGATGCGCGCAGATCGCGGGCGGGAGTACGATCGAGAGGTGTGTGAACGGAGGCGCGGGCAGAGTATGGCTCAGCGCTAATCGCGCGGCGGTTGGGAGTCCATGAAGGAGTTTGCGATGGCGTTTCTTGCGAGAACGCCTTGGCCGGCGGCGATATGGGACTTGACATGGTTGTGGTGTTTGTTTAGATGCGCCGGAGTGGCAGGTGGAGCTAGAGTCGCTCAACTCGTGAGCGATGTCTCGGCGTCGCTAAAGTCGTCATCCATCAGAGCCTCAAGTGAGTTGAGTGAAATGCGACTGTGGAGTTTTGGTGAATTATTTATTTGAGATATTGTTGATGTTATTGATCCATGTCTATGATGGATATTAGTTCAAGTGGAAACGCGACAAGTTTGGACTAGACGCGACGAGGGGAGCTGCGGAGAACGCACGGACCATATGGCACGAAGCCCACCTGCATATCGATATAAATGATTGCAGGAAGAATGATTTCTCGTATAGGAACACACCGAAGTGGTTGGTTGTATCTTTGTTAATAGTGACAGGTGAGGCTCATTTAAAATTCCACAGAGTCCTGTTACAGGCCGAAGACAAGCATCTCTAGAGACTCGAGAAACTACATACAGCCTACCTACCCAACTTACTTTCCAGCATGTATCGACATCTACCAGCCCCATGTTCTCAGGCAGAGAAGGTGAAAAAGGCTCTATAGAGACCTCTTGGCAGTTAATCCCAGGTATCCCCAGCCTCCCAAAAAGACACTACCGAAAAACCTCCAGACGCCTGTGCTGGGAGCACCCGCTTTCAGGCAAATCCAGAGGTCAGCGACACCCCACCAAAAGAGCAGGCTCATTAACGTATCTACGCCATGATAGTCGCGGCGTAGGTAAAAAGTCCACAGAGCGAGACCATAGGCGGATACACGGGAGCCATAGATGGCAAATGCTAGCTGCGCTGGTTCCGATCTGGCAATGCCTTCTGGCAGCCCATATTCGCGCATAGCACGAACTGGGACTCTGAAAGGAAGAAGACCACCCAGGGTGAACGTGGTCCCAATGAACATAGCGGGAAGATGCCATGGGGAGAAATCGGAAAAGAGTCCTGAAGCCATTTTGAGTATATCAATGAGACACTATGGAGATATCAGTCAGTACAAGTGTAATTCACAGGTATCAAGAAAGAGATGCTCACCGTGCGGAGTATCGGTCAAGAACACAAAAGAACAGTGTCAGAATCAAAGACGAAATCAAGGAATTGACTCGAGCGCTTTGCAACAAATAAGCTGACAGCTTCAAGTGAGGGGAGACAAGAGGATTAACTACTTACATCCATGAAAAATAGCAAAAAGAGGCAAAAGAAAGTCTGTGAGGACCGAGCGTGGATCGAACACGCGACCTAGGGATCTGCAATCCCTCGCTCGTACCACTGAGCTATCGATCCTTGTTGATGAGTTGAAGAGGGTTTCAAATTTTAGATCTATGTTGTTATTGGCCCTTTGTACTGCAACCTCCAGGGAGGCAAGGGTATAAACGCCGGGTGGAGGTTCAACACCTTTGACTTTGAGCATGCATCCCTGGTCTCACAGCCTTTATCTCCAACCTCTTCAATGTTATCCTTACTTCAAACACTATAACGCATGTTTCTCACGAAACAAAGCTTTGCCGATATTAATTGTTGTGGAATATAGCTTAGGATCTTACAGAAATCTTTACTCACCTGAAGCATTTTATCAGGGCGGTCGCAGTATTTTTGGTGGACGCTCGTTTGCACTGCATTTCACACTCACTCTCTCGCAGCCTTCCTCCACCCTTCTTCTTCACCTGCACCTCAACAGCCACCACCTGCACTTTCCAATAGCCGCGCCGCGTCGCTCTGGAGAGGTCACCGCTGTTGTCCTGCATCCTTTAATCGCCATAACAACTCCATCATTTTCCCCTTTCACATCGCATTCTCCTCCCTCTCGTCGTACCCAATCCGAAACCTCCAAAGTCATTCCCAAGCCACGGCTGAGAGTCCATCTCAGGCAAGACAGCCATTGAGAACGGCCCTTACCACCAAGAGATATTGCAACTCTATAGGTGAGCTCCCTTTACCCCAATTCCCGATGCTTGGTTGGCTTTGAGCCCTTGCGTCTCCCCACTCCCAAGGCGCCTACAGTTCTGGAACGAGCACTTGATAGCCATCGATCCTTGCCATGCCTATTCTACTATCCCAACGGATAAGTTAGTTGGCAAGGCTAGGTCTTGGCCTGTTGCTGTTAGCAGGGGACTTTAGCAGGCCCGACACCAACCTGAAGTGGCACCGGAGGTGGCTACCGGTGCTGAAGGCTGCTACTGGTGGCCAATCCCCCCCATGCTCTGCCCTTATCCTGGGCACCTCTCTCGTGGTCCTGCCTGAGCTTGGGGGCGTCTAGTCCAGTCTAGTCCACTGATAGAGGTGGATCGGCTCCCATCATTGAACCTCCTCCTGTGGCCTCACCTTCTGCGGCACAAAACGCGTGAACTACACCTCGGTTTTGTGTCAAGTTTCTTCTCTAACCTATCTTTTTATGCAGCTGTGAAACTCACCTGAGAATCCTTTTGAGTCTTGTCGCCGTTCGTCGCATCGCAATCGTCATCGTCGCACCTGTTCCGTTATCCGGCGTCGAGTCCTTCCCGTGCCCCTCTCTCTGCGCTCTACATTACTGTACATCTACGAACGGACACAACAGTTGTCGCTTTGACCATCCCCATCCGCCCCTTGACGACTTTCTGCGCTTCGACAACCTCATCGACTATATACCCAATTATCCCGATTTTCCTCATATCCGATCGCAGCAATGGCTCAGCCCGGTGTGCAATCATTGAAGGTTTGTTGAGCATTGGTTACCTGACGAATAGTTGGTTGGCTGACTGACCGCTGCTACAGTGCGTGGTGACTGGTGATGGTGCTGTTGGAAAGGTACGTCGGACAACTAAAACGTCGCTTACAATGCGATAGCTATCAGAATAAGGAGCTCACACTGACTGTGCATCCAGACTTGTCTACTCATTTCCTACACCACAAATGCCTTCCCCGGCGAATACATTCCTACTGTCTTCGACAACTACTCAGCCAGCGTTATGGTCGATGGCAAGCCCATCAGCCTGGGTCTCTGGGATACTGCCGGTCAGGAGGATTACGACAGACTGCGACCTCTTTCATACCCCCAGACCGACGTCTTTTTGATCTGCTTCTCCATCGTCAGCCCTCCTTCGTTTGACAACGTCAAGGCAAAGGTACATTGGCAGCCATTGTCGCCACGTCACGTCGACTTCGCTGACACTTCTCTAGTGGTACCCTGAGATCGATCATCATGCGCCCAACATTCCCATCATTCTTGTCGGAACCAAGCTTGATCTTCGAGAAGACGCTTCCACCCTCGAGTCCCTTCGACAGAAGCGCATGGAGCCCGTATCATACGAGCAGGCGCTGTCTTGCGCTAAGGAGATCAAGGCCTACAAGTACCTCGAGTGTTCTGCTCTGACGCAAAGGAACCTGAAGAGCGTCTTTGATGAGGCCATTAGGTAACCCTCGGCATATTGTCTTGTGATCTGGCGCGCGTCAGCTAACTCTTCCCAGAGCTGTTCTCAACCCTCGACCCACACCTTCGAAGCAAAAGAAGAACAAGTGCTGCATCCTGTAGAAATTCATCTAATGAACGCTATTCCCACGCGTACGAGATGTGCGCGTTTGATTTTCTCAACGAAAGCGTCTGGATGACGCGAAACGACATGAAGGTTTTAGGGCGAATGTTTCAGAAGCATTCGGCGATACAAGACGGCGGCTCTTGACGGATATCCTGGGAACGGCTGGGCTGGGCTGGGCTGTTGTCCTTTATTCCTTCAAGCCCGATATCTGTCACCCAGATCATTACCTACACAGCAATCATGCGAAGGCAGCAACTGCATATGACGATGGCTTTTATTTGCGAGGCGGTTCACGAATGACTTTTGGGTTTCTCTATCTGCGGTTACGTGGTTTTCCAACCGTTGACGTTGTTTTTTCTGTTTTCCTTTACTTACTCACATCTCATGCTGTGGCCTCCTCGCGGAGTTTATACCGATTTTGCCAGTAATTCAAGAACCGGGTTGCACTTTGAACTAGAGCGTTGTCTCTCATGGCTTTGTGATATTTTCTTAACCAGGATTGGTTACAGTTCCAATTGTTGACAGATGTTGGCGACAGTATTGTTTACGAGATGACTTATATCTGGACGACTGCTACATCAATATTGCTGCGGTTTGACGAGTTGATTTCGTGATTAATCTTATGCGTTTACAGAGCCATGCTTTGGTTGATTGTGTTATGGGAAGGATCTTGGACTGTTGATATATAATCAAAGTAATTGCGTAACTTGGTGAGTTACTAGAATATAAACATATATATATATATATCTGGCTCGACTGAAAGGCATATACGAGTGAACTTTAGTTCATACATAATGATGAACCTTCGATTGCCACTGCATCACCCTTCATTCGACAGATGAGTCTCTAATAGAGCAGCCGGGCAATGCTTGTAGGAATTGTAATTGGTCCATTGTTCATTATCTGCCTTTGCTTTTAAGGTCAATGTACCATTCCTTTGGGTATCTCGCTCACTTTCTATCTCGTAAATGCACGACCAACTTTTATGTATCCGGCTTTGATATAATCATTAAAACACATTCAGTGAACTACGTCTTCTCGGCCCTCGCCCGCCCGAAGAGTCCGCTTCCAGATAATCCGAGTCTACCGGGCATTGCCAGGAATGTGCGCACGCCGACTGGGATGGATGCCGTCCGCGCCCGCCTGGCGAGCGTCGCCGTTGGCCTTGTTCTCGTCCTTTGCTGTCTTCTCGCGCTCGATTCGCTTGGTGCGGTTCTCGTTGAGCTTCTGGTTCTTCTCCTTAATCTTGTCCTGGCGCTTCTTTGTCTTTCCGCCTCCGCCGGCACTGTTGCACACACGTTAGCGTCACTTTCTAGTGTTGGAAATTTGCTGTTCTTGTAGATGAGGGTCAGGTGTCTTTGAGCTTGCTTGAGTCAAGACAAGACTAGCCACCCAGGGGGTTACACAGATCTAACTGTGGTAGAAATAAAGCAGGCTGTAGGGAAAGGGTGTGGGGTGATAAGGGTAGTATGGCGTATCGGAAAAGTAATGCAATGCGGATTATACTGGGATAACTTACGTCAACTCGACATTTATGCGACGCGGATAAGAGGTTCCGTCCGTGAACTCAGAGTGGTGGAACTTGTCAAGGCATGTTCGCATATGCCAGACCTTCTCGAACTCGACAAAGGCAAAACCACGGCAGGGCTTTGAGTCCTTGGGATCGCTCATGCAGCGAACTCCCACGGGGTTGAGAGAGGCAAAGTGGGCTTTGATGGTTTCGGCGGTGGCGGTGAAGGGCAGGTTGCCGACAAAGACAATATGACGGTCTGCTTTGCCCTCCGCATTGGCACTGGCGCTGGTTGTGTCCGCTTCGGCGCCGGCCACAGGTTCGTCGTTGGCCGACTTGTTTTGCTTCTTCTTGTCCTTCTTGCTCTTCTTGGGCTCCTCCTTGGGCTCGGCCTCAGCCTCGGCACTGACGTCCTCAGGCTTTGCTGTCTCTTCGCTCTTGGCATTGTCCTTCTTATCCTTCTTCTTCTTGTCCTTCTTCGAAGCCTTTTCAGCATCTACAGGCGCATCCGCAGGCTTATCATCAGTTCCAGCCATTGGAGCATCCTCAGTCTGCTCTTGATCGTCGTCTTGATCTGGGAGGTTCTGGAGATCCTTGCGCTTATCTTTGCGCTCCTTGCGCGACTCCTTCTTGAACTTCTTATCTCGCTTCTCCTTCTTAGCTTTCTTCAAGTCGGCGCCGTCATCGTCGTTGCGCTTGCGCTTCTTGGCGGGTGCCTCAGCGTCGACAGAGACAACAGGCTTGTCCTCGACGTCGGTGGTGTCTCTCGCACGCTTGCTCTTCATTATCGGTGATTGTGGTTTGCTCTGGAAAAAGGAAGCGTAGGGGGCTGCAGGATGCAGAATCTGCCGTCGTCAAAGTCAGTTGTCTTGTGCCACGTCGCAAAGTAAAACATGTGGCTTGGAGAAGAAACAAACAGTGGTATTAGTGAGCAGACTTACATGCAAGCAAATGCCGGATGGTGAAAATATGACCGAAAGGATCGCGCGGTGCAGGCTGTTGTTTGCTTGCTTGCTTGCTTGCTTGATCGACGGGTGATGGATTTTTTTTTTCTGAGGCAGGGAAAATGTTCCGGACCGACTAGCCTAGTACAGCAGTGTCTCGGAAGGGTACCGCTGATGGCTGTGGTGCTGTATCGTGCGGCGTGCCGTACCGTAAGACAACCTGTAACGTATCGTATGGATTCGCAGTTGGGGCTGCGTTTGCGATTGGGAGTTGTCAAAGAGGATCGACCTGCGCGTGCCAGAATGTGCAGGGAAAGTGAGAGGTGATTAGGATTCGACGTAATGTTGAGGTGGATGCGAGAGTTCAACCTGTCCCAATAGAAAGGGAAGCTAGGTTAGGGAGCGCGGGAGAAGCCGAGATCTCTGAGACTGCCGGGAATATCGAAGATAAAAATAGGTGACTACCGGTACCTTAATTGCTTTATTTACCGTTATCTGCTTGCAAGTGAAGCGGGAGTTTATTTCACGATATACTACGCAGTATTACGCTTAGACACGTCAAACGGGTTTCTCACTTTCTTCTTCCAGTCAAGTCATTTACATCCTCAAGTCTAATCATCATGGACCCCATGGCCAAAGCGCGTTTTCGGGTCTAGGGACTCTGCTTTCTTTTTCCTTGTCCGACTGTGACTGTCCAACTTGACGTTTCTTTTTGCACTTGTTTCTCTTTTAACACGTAACTCACCAGACGGGCTAGCAGTATTTACTAATGCACGCTGCACGTATATTATGTACGCACGTACATGAATCTGTCTCAGGTAATACTGCCAGCCGGGCACTTGGTCCACGGGGTTATCCAGACGGGTGAGGGTGTTGTTCAGGAGCCATTGCGCTGCGTCTACGTATCTATCACTAACACTCAGCAGCCGTTATGGCATTGGTTTGCCAACTCCAGATCCCGCGCTGCAACGCTACGGCAAAGGTACCCCAGTTCTAGCGCTGCATTTGCAGATGCAGATGATGCTGGCCACTGATGCTGATGCGTTGCATGTATAGTATGCTGAGTCAACCATGAAATGTGCGGTGGACGTCTATCAGCCGCTGTGCAACCAACATGAGAGGCTCGGGCCCTCATGATCATCCATATCTTGATCCGAGACGAGGCCAGCTGCAGCTTAGAGGCGCTCTCAGGCCGTGCTACTAGGCTATTGACAAGTCTGCAAGATGGTGCATATTGACCCGGCTGAAAGGTCGAGGGTTGTGGCATCCCTTCCATTATTCCCATGCCTCAACATCAAGGATGTGATAGAGTCGGCTCTATGATAGATGGGTCGACTCGACTGTCAGAAGTCGGTGACGAGACTAGCGAGTCAAGCAAGTCAATGGTATCATCAAGAGTCAAAGGACCCCAGGGCGTGGACTGTTCACGGCCGCAGTCAACAGGCAAAAAGCAAAGAATTCCACCAACAAGGAGCCTTATATGCACGAAATATTACGATATGGAGCGGCACATCCCTACGCCGCAACTGACAGCCGCGTGGAGTGCTAGAGTGCCTTCCTGTAAAGACTTGCGACAGTCACGACAGTAAAGTGCAGGTGCAGGTGCAGGTGAGTGCGTGTGGAGGAAGGGAAAGAAAAAGAAAAGAAACAAAAGAGAAGAGGAAGGCGCCATCCTTGTCAGCAGTCAACAGGTCCCTTGTCCCTGCCCCGTGCTGAATGCCCCATCCTCCACTCTACCCCGTCTAAACCGTCATCCTCCATCACCAACCGATATCCACTCAACTTTACAATCTCACTTTAGTTCCAGTCTTGACTGGTTTTTCTTACCTTGTAGTTATACCGTCTTTTTTCTTTCTTTTTCCTTTCTTTCTTCTTCAACGTCGAGTTCCAACTCTCCTCCGCCGAATCCGTCTCCGCCATCTCCGCTTCGCCTCCGGCTTTGGCTCCGCTTCGTGGTTATTGTACGCCTCATTACACTATGCTCCCTGTCTTGGTGACACCCTTGTTTTCCCCTCCACCTGAAGTTGCTTTTCTCAGTACATGCAAAGACCGTTTTTTTCTTGCTGTGTTTCCTGTCGCAGAAACGCTGCCAAACCAAGACTCGACAGGGATCCTTTTGTGTCATCAACATGACATTTTGCTGCAAGCTCCCGTGTCACGTCTTTGATGCCCTCTGACCCTCTTTCTCCGGTCACTCTTTCGTTTTGATCCTCTCTCTGCTCTGACCGGGCTACACCGTCACTATCTTTACACCCCCCCAGCTGAACCAGCTGAATCCGTTCTGCCCGTTCTGTATCCAACCAGCGTTGATACCAGCGTCATTCTGTTCTGCTTATACTCCGTACATGGTCAAGGAATGACACGGCCATGGCATAGAGTCACGGACAACAATGTCAAGGCTCAAACAACTACAACAAGGTCCAGCTTGCGAGCACAAGCAATAAAACGCGAGATGAGGCCCGCCGCGTAGCAATAGTCCAACTTCAGCCATACCCGCCCCATCCCGAATCTCTGCGCTCGACTCCAGTTAAGCTATGTTGCATCTTTGCTTGCTTCTTATACACAACGTACTCCTAGAGTTGGTGACCACCCGAGGTCTTCAGCCGTTTATCTTTTATGCTCTCCCCTGTTCTTTTTATTGCCCTATCTCTCATATCTAACTCGAATCTCTCTCACATTTCTCTGTATTCCTTCTTTTCCTTCTTTTTTCTATCGATCCTATGCCCTCTACCTTCCCTACTTACTCTCATCATCCCTTGTTCAGGATACCCCACGTCCTTGTGACAGGCGGTCTCTGTTCGTCGCCTTGAACACTTACACCGACTAGTTGGTCACTCGGAAGAAGCTCAACTTTTCTTCTCTCACAATGCAGATGACGTGGGACCTAGGAATGGACCATGTCCGGTCCTGGGTCCTTAGCGGTGACTATGAGCTGGGAAGTTCCTTCGAACGCCCTTTTGCTTGGAGTTCTACAGTTGTCACGGGCCTCTCCGAAGCCGCTGTTGCTCCCCAGCCTGAAGATGCAAGTGCTCATTCAAATGGTGGTGCAGAAACTCATGTCTCTCAAATTACCGAATCAACTGCTGCTTCCACCGTCCCGGACTCGTTCTGCTCTTCCCCTAAGCCGTCTTCGACTTTAAATGAGCAGCATTTCCTCGCTGTTGCTGATGATGTGGACGACCCCTTGATTCCAAAGCAACTCGACATCCGCCGTATCTTTAACAACGGTTGCCATACATGGCAGCAACTTGTTAGCCAGGCTCTGGCTCTACCAAGAGGCACATTTCCCTCTGGTCTCAATCCGTCCATCATGCTCCAGGATATGCCGCCGCTCCCTGAGTCCGTGCCGTCTAAAGGTGTCCTGGCCGGAGCCCCCACCTGGCTCGTCCCGGATCCCGAACCTGACACCCGGGACGGAGCTGATTTTGACCTCAACAACGTTACCGGCACCACCAAATATTTCCGGCTTGCCTATCCATCACCTATTGACTGCCTCATGACTTCTGATTCAAGTACCTGCCATTATGGCAATCCAACTGGCACAGCGGATGCGTCTAATGCCCCGCAAGGCCTCGCAATCTTGACCGTGTGCTGGTCCTACATTCTCTCCACCCGGCTACTGCAACTCCAGAACAGAAAGATCCACTTCACCGACTCCTGTCTCCGCCCAGTCCCGATTAACAAGGTTGGGAATCTGACCCCAAACGAGGTCCTGGTTCATCTCCCTACTGGAGCCTCCTTACGTCTCGTGCACTGGCTTTGTGCGATTTTGGCGTCACGATCAGGATGGGTCGCTGATGATCAAGAGGGCGCATATACACCATGGGATGCGCAATATACAGATGATGTGCAGTTCGTCATTGCCACCGAAAGACAAGTCTCAATTGACACCGATGCGGAGCCCCCAACCCCGACCGAGGCCACTGAACTTCTCATCGAGTTCTGTAACCTGTTCGGTATTGGACATGAACCCTGCCGATCTAGAGATCCAAGCCCCCTGTCGCCCATCAAGGCTGCCTTCCTTGCAACCCTCGCAATCCCATTCTATCGCATGGCCAAGCTGCAGCCACACCTTCCTAGGCCATCCCTGACACCACGAAAGACCACCCCCTTGGATGATGACCAGACAGCCGATATTCGTCGATATACGGAGGAAGCACGCTACTACATGACGCTGAGCATGCACCCGTATGCTCTTGGACCAGTGCTATGGAGCATATTCTGGCAACCCGAAATTCATTGCAACCTTGTTAGCCCATGGTTTGCTGCCATTAGCAGCGTCATTCAACCCGCTTTTATCCACTGCGATTTTGAGATGCTCATCACCATCTTTCTTCTGCGGCGTCCTCGGGTCGCCATGTGGTGGCATGGCCTCTTTCTTCTTGGGAACTCCAAGATCCTAGATTTCATTCGGAACTATCTCACCACTCTTGACGAGGGATGCTCTTACGATACTCTCTCCCGTCCAGACATCGTTACTGCAGTTTGGACGGGGGCACCCCAATCATATCAGGACGATACACGGACCGTTGCCTACCACGACCTCAGCACACCCATTCCCCGTGCTGCCCTATTACAGCATCGACATACCCTTACCCTTCGCGACCCTTGGCCACTATTCTATGGCTGGCTCCCATTTGGAACGGTCCCCAAAGAAAATGTCGAGCCTGACCTCTACCCTTGGCTTGAGCGTGGCCACCACCGTGAGTATCGCCATTGGACCTGGTGGTCTAGAGACGATGCATCTTTCCAGCCTTCCAGCCATTCCGGTTATCGCAAGGAGACGATTCGATTCGATTCGAGGGTTCCAGATAACCTCGATATACTTATTTCTGCCAACCATCTTTCTCCAATTCCCTCCAAATCTGTCCTCCCTGTCGCTTTCGAGCCTTCTCGCCGAGCTACCTTGCAAATGATCAACCACTCCCTCGGTAATATCGTTGGGGAGCGAAGCCTCAGCACCGCTGTCATTGCGGAATTGAAGCATTCTCACCCATGGCTGAAGAATTGGACTCCTGTCTAAGTACACTTTTACGCAAAACACCCATATATCTAGCATTTATAATCTTTCACATTGGAAGTTTTTCACTTGTCGATTAGGACGATCCTGACAGAAACGAAGAAACGACGCCCGTGGTAAATGAAACACATCTCTAAAGACCGAGAGCATTGCAGGCTGTATTGGCTTGAAGCATTTTGGATAAGGCACATATGGATTGGACGAAAGGAGAGTGATTTTCTTGAATAAACTGGGGATCGTCTTGAACGAACCATGTTTAGATCAAGTTGGTTTCTTTACTTGTCTGCTTGTTTTGTCTCTTGCTGGCTTGGCTTGGAGAAGAGGGCGCACTGAGAATTTTTGTTCGTACTCGGAGTCTACATGACATATTTGGTCAATTGACTATCCGCTTCTCGGTTATGGTGGCTTTGTATTTTCAATCTACTTCAACTATTCCGTGCTCATTAGGCAGCCAACTCTATTGGACTACGACGGCCATTATGTTTATTCGCTGGCATCTCCTGTATGTTGCAGCTTCCTAATTCCTGTGGTTCTCTCAGTTTACTCTGCATCCCAAGTGGAAGGGAATCCTTCGCCGTAACCAGGTCTGGCGTGTCACCTTGGGCATCTCTCCTGTGATTCCTTCGAAGCAGAAAGATGGCCATGATTATAGTACCGCAGATGACAGCAAGTCCCCCAATGGCCCCGCCGATGATAGCACCGAGATTGGTCGAGGAGCCTCCAGGAGAACCCTCTGCTGAAGAAGTGCTGCTTGTTTCTGCGGAAGTACTCTGTGCGGTCTCGGTGCTCGATATTGTCTCGCTGGAAATGACTGATGATGTCTGCGGTTGTGATGTAGTGGAATCCGTAGACTCGGACGTTGTCGTTACGTGCATGGTGGGAGTTATATGGTAATGATCAGTAGCGGCTTTGGTGCCACAGGCGATATAAGAGTATGTCTGGTCTACGCCAACGGTCAAAAGCGCCATGGAGCAGAAAGATTTGCGGCCGCTGTCATCCAGTTAGCTCTTGATATACGAGGCAAAGCTTTCTGTTTAACGTACCATGTAAATGTAGTCAAGTCTTCGCTATCAGTCATACCACATCCGTCAGAGCAGCCGTGGCTATCTACACAACTCCCAGCCAACCCACAATCCGAAGCAGTAAGGACCGTGGTAGGACAGAACCCCCACAGTCCGTTCTTGGTATCAACACGACAGTTGTATCCCGAGTCCGCGGTTCTCTTCTTGCTTGGGTCGCCGTTGAGATAGCCGCATGTCGATAGTTCAGTGCTGATGGCCCTTGGCTCGATCTGGTTGCTAGGTTGTGCCGCGAAAGGGGCTTTGGTCAGGGGAGGGAATACCGCATTAAGGGCGAAGCTGAGAGATTGACATGCCTGAGAGATGACAAATAGGTAAGTAATATGAAGAGACCTCATGATGTTGTACGATTCACCCGGCTGTGTCAGAGCAGGTACAGAACTGGGAGGAAACAGGATGCGTGTAACTCGCTATGAAGACTTCAAAGGGGCTGTAGCATCTCCTTATTACTGTAAAGTTCCGGACCTTTGTTACTCTGCACTACAATTCCCAGGGCTTTACATGCGTGGGTATAACTTGTTAGCAGAGTCTACCCATGTAGGACCCGACAGCTTGGGGCGCATCAATAAAGACTCTCATTGGATCATTACCTTGTTTACATTCCCTCGTATGATTCTCAAACGCAATGGCTAATTAGTTTCCCTTGATGCCCATTGGCAACCCCATCCATCGTCAACCAAGGCTCGAGGAGTTACATTGAGATGGCCTTGCCATTACACGAGTGTATGTGTCTGACAATAGGGAACTTGTGCTTTGTATTTATATGGGAGGTTTAAGCTGCATAGGTAGTTAGTTGTTCAGAGACTGTTTACTTTAGATTTTGCTTGACTGACTTGTGATTGACTGTCTGTTGTTGGTTATTGGTTGTTGGTTGTTGGTTGTCATCTGCAACATCAAGAGTGGGCTACAGGTGAGAACTAACAACCAACAGGCAGCACCAAGACTCACCGGCTAATTCAATCCTATTGCGAAAGTCGTGAATTCCGTTCAACGAAAGCTGAGCGAATAGTAAAACCAATTGATGCCACCTTGACGAGACCAATGACGGTATCAGCCCTGTAGGTCATCACCAGCACTTATCGGGAAGATCAAACGAGCAGGGGTATCATCACTCAAACTCGGGCGCTTACAGAACCCAAAAGGTACATCCTGGGAGTGATCCCCTGTCCTCACAAGCGGAGTGGTTGTTGGTCGTCGCTGAACCGATTCCTCTTTACTTTCCCAATTTCATTCCCTTTCTTCATACTTTCTAACTCAATAATGAGCTGAAGTAGTAAACCTGCTGCTTGTTGAGGCCATGCATCCAAAATGTGCGGCGCCGTTACTGGCTGTCTTTTGCTTCTTGCTCGTCGTCACGAGCTTATATCTCGGGCGCGAACACTTGACTTGGCCGTCGAATTATACACCTATAACCCATGAGAAGGAGCAAATCGAGGAGGCCCTGACATCGTCGATCATAGCCACTACGACGAGCGCCAAGATTGAACAGACTTCAACATCTCTTCCAACTCCAGTAATATCCAACGGTAACTATCTGCCTTTTATATCGCTCGAAGGATGCCGGACTCATGGTGCGTAGGAACTGTACTATCCACTGAGCGCATCTCGCCCTACATCTCAGCTATCCTCAACTCATCATCAACAGCCCTCCCACGCCTGGAGTGCCCTGTTCTAAACTACAATCGTTACAAAATCCTGCAGAAAATGTCCAAAGGCCAAGACATCCAGGATCATCAGATTGACTACTTCTTCGCCCTCAACTTGCGTAACTGCATCGATATCCTCCCCCGTTTGATGGGCAGCATCGTAGAAGCCGTCCGCTTCCTCGGACCTCATCGCTGTGCTTTATCCATCGTCGAGGGAAACTCCCCTGACGGCACTTCCGATATCCTCTCCGCTCTGAAGCCGTTCTTAGAAGACTTGGGCTTGGTCTATTTCTACAACAGCTCCAGTATCAATCCCGCAAAAGGCAACGCACGAATACGCAAACTCGCCCAACTCCGCAATCTAGCCCTCACGCCTCTTTACAAAGAACAGGTCAAAGTCACAGACGACACCACCGTTCTCTTCATAAACGATGTATCAGCCTGCCCAGAAGATCTCCTCGAACTCGTCCTCCAACGTCGCAGTCTCAGGGCAGACATGACATGTGCCATGGACTGGACCTACGTCGGGCCCGATCCAACCTTCTACGATATCTGGATTGCGCGCACTATAGCAGGAGATTCCTTCTTCGAAGTCGGCGCAGACGGGAACTGGAATTCTGCGTGGAACCTCTTCTGGAACGCCCCCGAGACACAGGCGCGATACAGAGCACAGCAACCCTTCCAGGTCTTTGCCTGCTGGAACGGAGCCACGGCATTCACGGCAGCACCTCTGCTGCATGGTCTCCGGTTTAGAGATGTGCACGGTGATAAGGGGGAGTGCTTCCAGGGTGAGCCGCAGCTGTTTTGCAAAGATATGTGGTATAGGGGGTATCGCAAAATTGCAGTTGTTCCCAGTGTGAATCTCGAGTACTCGGATGATAAAGCGGCAGACATAAAGAAGCTTAAAGGCTATGCTTCGGATATAGTCGAGAACCAGGAGGATAGTGCGATAGACTGGGTGTTTGATCCACCTGAGCAGGTGAGATGTATGCCGACTTGGGAGAAACAGTCGTGGAGGCCATGGAACGAGACGTTGTGATAACTTCGAGATTAGCCAGCGGCATATGACTTTTTTGGTTTTCTTTTTTGCAGGAATGGGATGATGTCAATAGTTCAACGTGCCAGTGTAGAGCAAATTTTGGTGTCATTTTATATATATCCCCAAGACATAAATCCAGCTGTTTCTTATAAATACATGTAACAAATTTATCCATTCTATTGGCTCGGGCGTCAACTTTTGTCCCAAATTACAGGTATTGTGTACCACTATCCCTGACTCCATGACCAAAACATAGAAAACAAACATTTTTAGCAGAAATACATATTCAGGCAATCCTTTATCTATTGATTCCTTCGACTTTGAGAAGGAGATTGAAAGCGGTTGGCTCGAGGGTCAACTCTCCGTTGTACTGGGGGTATATGGGGTAAGGCCCGAGGATGCTAGACATGGGGACCTAGATGAGGAGGGAGTTGGTGGTGATAGGCATGAGCAGGATACTGCTGAGGGGGATAGGATGGGCTGGGCATGTAATGACTCGGAGGAAGAGCGTTGTATACGTTGGTATTATACCCACGCTGAAAGCCGTTGCCGCGGAAAGGAGCCATATGGCCTCCTCGTCCTGGTGGAGGCCCGTGGCCGTTGGGGCCGTGTCCATGCGAATTGCCTCGCCATGTCATGGTTTGGTTTCCTCTGGGAGCCCAGTTGTTCTGCGGTTGGCCGTGCGATTGACCGTTGTTCTGCATATAATGCGAATCACCTCCGTTATAGAACTGGCGGTCACTCTCAGGTGATGAAGGTCCGTTGTGATAAGATCGTCGAGGCTCGTTGAAGTCACCCGAGCCGTTTCCTTGACCGTTTCCAGGGCCTCCACCTCGACGGCCGCCGCGTCCAGAACCTCCTCGTCTCCATCGGTAAGGTCTACGAGGACCACGAGGTTTGCGGTCAACCTGGAAATCAATCTTCTTGATTGGGTGGGTTACCATGATATCGTCAGCAATGCCATACTTGACAAGCTCTTCCTCGTCAGTTGTCCACACTTGAAAAACGTGTTCCAGTTTCTCAATGTACTTGACTTCAGGTACCCAAGTCCGAACATAAGCTCCGTTGTTGTCGTAGTCAAAGGCTTGCTTGACCGGGTTGAAGATACGGGCGTCTCCTCGAGGGTCGTTTCCAACGCCTGCCACGTACTGCCAGTTTGCCCAGTTGGAAGACACATCGTAATCGACCAGCATAGCCTCATACCATTCTGCTCCGTAACGCCAATCGATGCCGAGATGTTTGGCAAAGAAGCTGGCCACGTTCTGTCGGGCTCGATTGGAAGTGTAGCCGGTGTGGTACAGTTCTCGCTGTGACGCATCGATCAAGCCCATGCCAGTGGTGCCTCGGAGGAACCTGTTGATGACTTCGCTTAGATCCTCAGGTGAAGGGTCTTGGTCATCGTCGGCTTCCTGCTTGGAAGCAGTCTTCCACTTTTTATCGTACTTGCCGCTAGCTCCCTTGAAGCCATCAAGCTTGAAAAGACGCGAGCCGAACTTCATTGTGCATAGTCGCATGTAATCTCTCCAAAGGAGCTCAAACCTCACAGCTTTTGTGCCTTCGTTCTCACCCTTGCCGAACCCTCTTGCTCGGGCATAGGACTGGTCTGAGCCATCCTCAAACTTCACAAGTTCATCATGAATCGAGCGAGCCGAGATGGATCCAAGTGCGAGGTATGCTGAAAGCTTGGTACTGTAGTCGGTTCCGAGCAAGCCGTTACGAGTTTCTTGGTATGTGGTCATGGAACCTGACTTGATGAGGTGGTACAGACGATCCCAAGCAGGGCTTTCACCGCCCTCGAATGGATGTGCAGACTTTCCATCCTCAGGGTAGGCAGGGGGGTCGGGTACCATGTTGTCAATAGGATTTAAAAGGCGTTGTTCGAAGTCTTCGTAGTTGTCAGGGATCTGGAAAGGGGATTGCTGAGACGGGGCCCAGGATGAGGGGAAAGACGGCAACGATCCGGCGTGCGGACGGGGAAGTGGTGAGCGAGGGCGCTCGCGCAGGGGTTCTTGGGTCTTGCGGTAGGTAGTGAAGACATCTGGAAGCTCCTTGGGGCTGCTCAAGCCAGTGTCACGGCTGCGATAAGTGTTAGTAAGTTCCAAACGTGATCTCCTATTCGTTCAAGGACAGTGTTAGAGTAGACTTACTCATCGATGTAGTACTTATCGTCCCGCCAAAGCTTAAAGTTGATACCCTTTTCAGAACAAACAGATTCAACGGCTTTCTGGTCATCAATCTCCTCTTTCGATACTTCTTCGGTCATCCAAACCGAATCGACCGATTGATGGTTGTCATGCAACGACTTGATCAGGTGATTCAACACATCGTCGAAGTTTCCAATACGAATAAGCATGCCACTGCTGACTTCTTCGAGATTTTTCTTCACGTCCCAGATGGACTCGGCTTGAAACTTGGCTCGAGCCGGGCCACATCTCCAGAAGCGACCGACTTGACTTCGAGCTAGGGGATAAGGGGAGCTTTGACCCTCGGCGACGAAGCCTGAGGTTTCGATCTGGTGAGGGGGGAGAACGTAGATGGGTAGCAGGTGAGTGAAGTCATGGTCAGAAGTAGCCAGGTGGTGGAGAATAGGGTTGTCGGTGGCCCTAAGATCGCGTCGAAGCAGATAGACAATGAGTTTATTCCCGGCCATGGTGAAGATACTGCAGTGTTGTCGTGTTGTAAGACGAGGCGTCGATAGGGTTGTTTTTGGTGTGCAGTCAGGGTCCTGGCTCTAGGATTCGAAGGAAGAGATCTTTAGAGAGGGGCGGGCGTCAGATCTTCCACTATGCAGGTTGTGCGGGACGGGGCTGGGTCTATGTTTTGGACTTTTGTTGGGATGAGGGCTCGATATTTGGGCCAGTGAGTAGTTTCGTTTATAGGCCTGGGGGAGGTTGTGTGGTTGGGCCCTGTACGGTACAGCAGCTATATTGGGAGTCGCTGGTGGGTGTCGACGAGGGTTTAGGCGCCTCACTTTGGATGATGCGATGAGAGAGAAAGTTGAATTAGGGTAGAAACTTCTCAAATGCAAATGAGTCTGGTAACTCTAGAGAGACAACTCGCACAGAAGTAGCAGGAGTCGACTTGTATAGATTGCGTAAACGAACGGGAAGACAGAGCTAAGTCTCCTCGATGTGGAAGCGGCGTGTAGATGTCAAATAGATCATGGATCTCTGATGCTGGGGTCTCGCTTCAACTATGGCTGAGCTTATTAGCCCTACTTTGGTTTGCTTAGTCCAGATGCTTCAACGGTTCCTGGCCAGATAGACAGTAAAGCAACGTCGTCGAGTCGATCCGAGTGTAGCCACAGGGGTGTATATATCGCCTGCAACAGGACCCTTGGGACAAGGAAGCTAGGCGGGACCCTAGCGTGTGAAAGGATGCGACTGGTGTAGTTGATAGTGGATATGATGATGGCATCCAAGTCCCCTAGACTCGGGATCGAAGACGGTCTCTTTTGAGCTCCCAGGTCGAATCTAGAGAAGATGGCTGAGACGAAGGTGACTGCAGCTGAGACAAGACAAGACAAGACAAGACAAAGAAGTGACTGCAGACGAGTTGAGTTGGATAGGAATGTCAACCAACCGCAGTAAAGGAGGGGAATGTGTAACAGGGGAGGGAGTAGAAAGCAATGCAGTGCAGTTGATGACGATGACAATCTAGGCTACAGGAGTTGAACGGAGATGCAACAGCGAATTGTGGTCAAGGGACCTGCAGATGGGGTGATCCATACACTAACTCTCCGATTTGCTCAGGCCTAAAAACCTGGAAGCATCATGGAAAACAAACAACGTGGGGTGGGCTTCAACGATGAGTGCCGTTCAACACGATAAGACGGCCAGCAAAAGGCGATGGAGGGAAGAGAAAATCAATACTGGAAAAGAAAGGAGAAGAAGAAGAAGAAAATAGAAAATGCACACAAATCGCCGTTTGGACCCTGATCGGCCCATAACGGAGGACCCAGTTGCGGCGGCGCCATAACGACGACGATTGCGATTCCTGTTAACTTTGCGGTGCTTATTGTCGATGGTGGACGATTTACGATTCCCATGCCTCTGCAACGGACCTCTAGATCGGACCAGACGCGGGAGCTCTAGCCTACAGGGGTAAGAGTCAGGCGAATAAGCTGCAAGGAAAAACAGTTGCCTCACTGCTCGATCGCTTCA